>CAUYPK010103963.1:0-41834 GCA_963574355.1 Loris lydekkerianus
TTAACTCCATTCAATATGATATTGGCTGTGATTTTGCTGTAGATGGCTTCTATCAGTTTAAGAAATGTCCTTTCTATACCAATTTTCTTAATTGGTGTGATCATGAAAGGATGCTGGATATTATCAAAAGCTTTTTCTGCATCAATTGAGAGAATCATATGGTCTTTTTTACTATTTGTTTATGTAAGGACTTATATTTATAGATTTACGTATATTGAACCATCCTTGAGACCCTGGGATAAAACCCACATGGTCATGGTGTATAATTTGTTTGATGTGCTGCTGGATTATGTTTGCTAGGATCTTATTGAATATTTTTACATCAATATTCATTAGTGATATTGGTCTATAATTTTTTTCTTGTTGGGTCTTTTCCTGGTTTGTGGATCAAGATGATCTTTGATTCATAGAATTTGTTGGGTAGTATTCCTTCTTTTTCTATATTGTAGAAAAGTTAAGTGATATAGGAACTAGTTCCTCTTGAAATGTTTGGTAGAATTCTGATGTGAAGCTGTATGGTGCTGGGCTTTTGTTTTGAGGGAGAGTGTGTATAGTTGATGCTATTTTAGAACTCGATAAAGGTCTTTTCAACATTTCCACTTCATTCTGGCTAATACTTGTAAGGTGGTGTGCTTCCAAGTATTGGCCTATTTACTTCATACTTTCAAATTTCTGAAAATATAGCTTCTTGTAATATTCATTTAGGATTTTGAATTTCTGAGGTGTCATTACTTTGTCTTTGCCATTTCTGATTTATGAAATTAGAGATTTTACTCTTTTATTTCTGGTTAGTCTAACCAAAGATTTATCTATTTTATTGACCTTTTTAATTTTATTGACCTTTTTAATAAACCAACTTTTTGATTTATTGATCTGTTGTATAGTCCTTTTGTTTTCAATTTCATTAATTCTGCTCTAATTTTAGTTATTTCTTTTCTTATGCTTGGTTTGGGCTTGGAATGTTCTTCCTTTTCCAGTTGCTTGACAATTCCTATTAAGTTATTAACTTCCTCTTTTTCCATTCTCTTGAGGAATGCTTGGAAAAGGCTTCCCTTTTAGGACTGCCTTTTCAGTATCCCAGAGTTCTGGTAAATAGTGTCTCCTTTATCATTTTGTCCCCAAAATTTGGTAATTTTCTTCTTAATCTCATCTACGAGCCAGATATTGTTCAGGATAAGGTTAGTTTCTATGTTTTTATATGAATACGCAGAATTCTTTTGTTACTGAGTTCAACTTTTATTCCATGATGGTCTGAGAAGATACAAGGAATAATTTATATTCTTTTGAATTTTCTGAGATTAGATTTGAGACTTAAGATGAGATCAATTTTGGAGGATGTTCCATGTATTGATGAGAAGAATGTGTATTCAGTTTTGTTAGGATGAAATGTTCTATAGATGTCTGTTAGATCCTGTTGTTGAATGATTATGTTTAAGTCTACAATTGCTTTACTTAGTTTCTTTCTTCTTCTTTTTTTTTTTGTAGAGACATAGTCTCACTTTATTGCCCTTGGTAGAGTGCTGTGCTATCACAGCTCACAGCAACCTCCAGCTCCTGGGCTTAGGCACTTTACTTAGTTTCTTATTGGAGGATCTATCCATCAATGCCAAAGGGGTCTTAAAATCTCTGACTATTATGGTGCTGGAGGAAATCAAGTTGCTCTTATCTCTTTATTAATTGAGACACATTCTGGTTGGGTAAAGAAATGTTAATAACAGAAATCTCATTATGTTGAGTGTTATCCTTAACAAATATGAAGTGACCTTCCTTATCTTTTCTTTCTTTTGTTGGTTTAAAGCCTATTATATCTGTGAATAAAATTGCAACTCCTGCTTTTTTTCTGATTTCCATTTGCCTTAATATTAAAGATGACCATCCCTCACCATGAGTCTATATATATCTTTTAAGGTAAGATGAGATTCTTGTATATAGCAGATATCTGGCCTGAGTGTATCCGGTCAGCAAACCTATGCCTCTTTAGAGGACAATTTAAGCTATTCACATTAATTGAGAATATTGATAAGCCTGGTATTATTTTGGGTATCAAGTGTTTTGAATGTCCAGTGTACATCTTCAATCCTTTTGCCAAACTGTAAGTTGGAATTTGATCAAAAGTTTCTGAGTGAGTTTACTTTGTTGGTGGAGGATTGTGCTTGTCATTATGGAAGATAGGTCTGAGAATATCCTGGAGAGTTTGTTTGTTTATGGCAAATTTCTTCAACATATGAATGTCATTAAAGTATTTAATTTGTCCAGCATACATGAAACTCAGTTTAGCTGGATACAGGATCCTGGGTTGAACGTTATTTTGTTTTTGAAGGCTATAGGTCAGTGACCACCCTCTTCTAGCTTGAGAGTTTTCAGCAGAGAGATCTGCAGTCATTGTAATGTTTTTCTCATTGTAGGTTAAGGTTTTCTTACATCTGGCTGCTTGAAGAATTTTCTCCTTTATATTAACTTTGGCAAAGTTAATTATAATGTGTCTGGGGGATTATTTATTTGAGTCAAGTCATGCTGGGCTCCTGAAACTGTCTTCTATCTGAATTTCAGAATCTCTTGCCATGTTTGGGAAGTTCTCTTCCATTATATGCTTGAGTAGAGCATCTGGGCCTTTCAAAGCAACCTCCCAGCTTTCAGGAATTCCTATAAGGTGAATATTAGTTTTCCTTGAATTATCCCAGAGCTCTCTGAGAGAATGATCCATTTTTTTCTCTCCACTTCTCTTACTCTTTGAGCTTTAGGGAGTGTTCAAAAGCTTTGTCTTCAATGTCTGAAATCCTTTCTTCTGCCTGCTTCATTCTGTTACTGAGGGATTCCACTGTATTTCTCAGATCTGTGAGGGGGTGCCAGTTCTTGCCTCAATCTGTCATAATATTTGATGATTTTATCTTTGAATTCACTGAATTCTTGAAACAACTTTTGAATTGGTCCTTGAATTTGTAATTTCAACTTTTCTTTCATTTTCTTAATCTTATTTGCAATCCAAATTCTGAATTGAATTTCTGACATCTCAGCCATTTATTTATAAATGGGATCTTCTGGTGTGTCCACCTTGTAATTCCTTGGTGGAGTTTATCTATTCTGATTATTCAGTGTTGTCTGAGTTTTTCCACTGATTCTGCTCCATGATTTTTTTTCACTGTTTGGCGAGATGAGCAGATAAGGTGAAATTGGGTTGGGGCCTCCTGGACTAGTGATTAACCAGCCCTTTGCCCAAGAGCTGGGACTAATGACTGCAGCTTTCCCCTCACAGCTTTGGGAAAAAAAAAAAAAAAAACAACCATACATGACTAGGGCCTGAGACACTGGGGACCTGCTTGTTGTAGTGTGGCTAAGTGGCTCTGTCTTGTTCTCAGCTTGTCTCTGTCCAATCATAGTGAATCAGTAACTCTGGGTTGAAGTCTCAGCTGTGGAGTAATACCAGCAACTAAGACATCCTTCCCTCACAGGAAAAACCTGGAAAAGGAAAATGGAATCTTCCCACAACACAACCAGGTTGTGGTCCGCATGTGATTGCCCTATGTTAATAGTTCCCAATCAATTGTCCCACTCAGCACCCAGTCTCAAGTGGGAGAGTTCAAAAGGTATCCAGACTCTAGACATCAGGGGTCTGCTGTCAGCTCAAGTATGAATCGCTCTGTTGCTCCTTGGAGTCAGAAGGGCACACCCAGCAAATGAGTTAGTGCGGGCATGTTGATGCCTCCTTCTGCACCATGCACCTCTTTCACACCCAGTTACTGGTAACCCTGCAGGGCTATGTCCTAGTTCCCTCCAATGAGCAGATTCTCCAGGGGTTTGCACCTGCCTGAATTACAGGAAGATCTATGTCTCCTCAGGCAGGCCACTGTACTCTGCCACCAGCCAGCAGGGGGAGCTGAAGCCTGACAATCTTGGGTGCTTAATGGAAGCTGGGAGTTTCACTCATTTCCAGCCCCACCCTGGATTGATGTTGCTGCCACTTATGTTTTCTCAGAATTTGCATTTCTGTCCAAGCTATATTCCCCTGCAGGACTGGGGTGTTCTTTTGAATTCACAGAAACTGTGATTTAGCTTCACCCTGTGCTGTTGCTACTGTGCCATTTCTCATGGAGCTGGCATCTCAGTCTCCACTGCACTCTGTGTTGGGGTGGGCATGATTAGAGCTCAGAAATGGCTCTGAGTTCCTGCCATTCTGTGAGCTGATACATCTGCCATGGCTGCTTTTGTCCCAGCTATGTTCCCCTGGGGGCTGGTTGCATCGTGGGCTCAGAAAAGCAGCAAGTCTGACTCAGCCCCACCCTTGGAGTATGCCACCTCTGCAAGCATGCAGATTCTATTCTTCACCCCTGCATCACACCTCCTGGGCAGGTACTGCCTCAGGCATACACTTTTTTTCACAGTATTGCAGGAAGATGAAGCCCAACAGAGAGAAAGAGCACCCAAACACCACGTCTATAAGCGGAAGGAATTTATTAACCAGCCAGGAGCTTATGGCATAGAAAAATTCCAAATGACCCTGCTCCCCTACTAGCTTGGTCTTTCCCTTTTTATTGACAGTGGAAAAGGTCCACCCCCCAGGTACTGTTCTCATTGGCCAGTTTGAATCATGTGGGAGATGCTATTTCAGCTCCTACAGAACTACAGAATTTCATAGAACATGGAAATTTCCAAGTTTCAGGAAGTTAAGTTTACAAATTCCTTAGAGATGAGTCAGCATTGAGAGGACCCTGCAGGTGTATTCTTGTGGTCTCCTTGAGAAGTCCTTTTCTCCTAGATCTCAACCTTTTCAGGTATCCACTCTCATCCCCCCCTTTTGAGACTCCAATATGTTTTAATTTGGGGTCTGATTTTTAGCACTGAGGTTTTAGGGCCTCTGACTCTTCTTGGGTTCTCTACTCAGGCCTTAATAGTACCGTGGTGGTGGGCTAATATACATATGAGTTTTTAAATTTCCCTGTGACATTTTCCCCCCTCTTTTCCCAAAGTCCGATTAAGACAAATCCCTCAAGGAGTTTCCTCAGGCTTCAGCTGTGTATTGACCAGCCAGCTCCCAGTATGTGGCTGGAGTAGGGCATTTTTCCTGTCTTAAATCTTGCCTTTACTTTCCAAAGAGCAGCGAAGCCCTATTTAGCCAGCTGTGATGACTCCAGGTGAGTATTCCTTTTACCTTCACTGCTGTGCATGTGGTCACGATAATGGTGTAAAGCCCTTTCTGCCTTAGTTTCAGGGGGACCACTTACTGATTCTGGACCTAGACTTGGTCCCCTAGATCCTCCATAGAGAAAAGATGTACAGACACAAAAGGATAAAAGGAACACAATTAATTTCCCAAGTGGAGTTTTTCCTTGCCCCTTTTTTTCTAGGTTTTTTGTCTATTCAGTTCAGTCTTTCCCAGTTATTTTAGGAATTTCTGCTAAACTGCAGAGGATTAACAGAGGCCTCTTTGAACAATACTTGTGGTAAGACCTGTATCCAATTAGGCTTTACTTCACGGCAGAGTTTGCCAATTTCTGTTCTTATGGTCCTGTTCATGCACTTTACCCTGTCTAAGCTTTGAGGCCTATAAGTTATTCAAAGCTTTAGCTTATTATTTGCACTAGTTCTGTTATGAAGTCTAATCCATTGTCAAATTTAAACCAGAGTGACAACTTAAACCATGAGACAATTTCTCTGGGCAACACTTTACTACTTCAGGAGTCCTTTTATCCTGGTGGGGAAGGCTTTTACCTATTTCAAGTCTGATAGAAAACCATCACCAGCATGTACTTGTTCCTTCTAAACCAGGGCATTTCAGAAAATCTACCTGGAAGTTCTCAAAGGGTGTTGGTCCATACGACTGTATTCCTGGGGGGTACCATCAGTCCTTGGCATGTGATGAACTGGCCACAGGTGACACACTGTAGCCTGACAGTTTTGGCCAGGGCTGCCAGGTAGGAGATGTAGAGGTACTGGCCCAGCAAATTCATCAAATACTCTTGTCACCACAGTGGCTCCTAGAATCTGAGGCACTGCTACTTCTTCATCTGGCATCTTTATTCATTCTCCCTCCATTTCCTGTTCCTCTCTGCTGCCAACTCTTCCTTCTCTTCCCAGGAGTAGATAGGTGAGAGCTTCAGAACCCACGGGATGAGGGGAGCTACTTGTGACACCTGATATGGTTTGGATGCAGCCCTTTTTGCCTCAGTATTAACCCTAGGGTTCCCTTTAGTGTTGATGGAAGCATCTCCTTGATGTCCATGGCGATGCATCATTGCCACCTTTCAGGGTTTCCATACTGCCTCTAGTAACTGAAGTATCTCCTGCTGATAGTTAATGTCATTTATTCCCGGAATTTGATAGTCCCTTCTCCTTGTACAATTCCCTGCATACTTGGAGAGTCAGAAAAGCATTCACATTTTTCCTTGACTTAGTTTTAAGGCTCAAGTCAAGGTAATTAACTCCGCCTTTTGAGCCAATGTTCCTTGGGAGTGGGGGCTTAGCCTCTACACTGTTAAGGTAACCACTGCATACCCAGCCCACTGTTCACTTTGCACCATCATGTAATTGCTTCAGTGTACATGTAAGTCCCAGTTTGCAACTGTCCAATGCTAGTCACACAAGTCAGGTCTGTTAGAATTCAGATTATCTATAACTTCTGTAAAGTCATGTTCAATCTCTTCTCCACTGACTTGAAGGGGTGTGGCTGGGTTCAGGGTGTTCTTTCATTAGAGAACAAAAAATGCCCCTTAGTGCCCATTATAGTGACCACAGAGTGGGTACTTTCTCTCTGCAATCCTGCGGTAGAGTCAGCTTATCAGCTTCTTGCACAAGGAGAGCAGCAGTGGCTGGAGCCCATAATCATGGTGGCCATACTTTTGGCACTCTATCCAACTGCTTAGAGAAGTAAGCTACAGGCCTTGGCCAGGACTCAACCAGTTGGGTTAACACACCTACAGACATTTTTCCTCTCTCTTAGATATACAGAGTGAAGGGCTTGGCCAAGTTTGGTTGCCCCAATGCAGGTTCATTTATAAGCCTCATCTTTAGCTGGGAGAAGGCATCTTCATGTTCTCCTCCCCATTCTAAGGTCTCTCCTTCCTCTTCTTTAGTTGCCTAATACAAGGGCTTAGCCAAGACAGCCAAGATGGCAAGGTTGGGACTCCAAAGACGATAGAAGCCAACCGGCACTAAGAATTTCTAAACCTGCTTTTGGCTCTTGGGGGTGGGGAGGCAATGACCTGCCTCCATTTCATGCCTAGATACCTCGACCCCTACTGGATAGTAAATCCTAGATAATGTACTTGCCACTGGCAAATCTGGGCTTTTCATTTAGATACTTTATAGTCACATACCTCTAGATATCATAAAAGACAGTCCATGTCTTGGGCGCAGCCTTCTTGGGTAGGATGTCCTAAAAGGAGGTCATCAACATATTGGAGCAGCAAACATTCTAATTCCTCAGCTGGGAATTTTTGGAGGTCATGAGCCAGTGCTTCTCCAAAACTTGTGAGTGTTTTGAACCCCTGTGGCAACCTGATCCCTGTGTACTGGATCACAGTTACCGTGCCTGGTCTCTCCCACTGGAAAGCAAATAGCCTCTGGCTTCCCAGAGCCAGCCTTATACTAGAAAAGGCACCTTTTCTGTGCAGGCAAGTGGGCCACTTGACTTCTACTGGCAGTAGACTCAGTAGATTAGGCACAGTAGGATGCAGTGTTACAGTTATACCATTTACTGGGAAATTCTCATTCAGGTCCTAATTTTTCTTGAAGAATCTTTCTAGACACAGTAGATAACCTTTAATTCTTCACAAACTTTTTCAGTGTAGCCAACAGGCAACCTTTGTTGAGTCTTAATCCTTCAGAGTAAATATAACTACTATATATAATTGTATACTCTTTGTCCAGTCTCTTAGTCCCATTTAACAGATCAATTCAGTAAAACAGTTATGTCTTATTTTATGAGTTGACAGTACAGACAAGACTGGGATCTAATTTAGGTGGGCCATAGCTTCTTTTCTCTTTCAATCATTTTTCTCTCTCCAATTTCTCTCTTTACTAAAGACAAATTATACCAAAAATAACTTATTTGCCAAAATAAACTGTACCTTCAGTGTACTGGGTCTGATTATTTGCATAAAGTGCAGTAAGAATAATTAATTATTAGCCATCTAGGCTCTTCTTTCCTTTAAAATTGGCTTTCCTGGAACTGTTTATAAGGAATCTCAGGCTTGACTTTCTTAAAGCCTTTCAGAGCCCAGGTTTCATCTGTTCCATTAGATACCTGTATGCATTGGGTAAATTCCTCTTCTCTTGAGGTCCCCAAGCACATTTTGATTCCCAGACCCATCAGCAAGCAACCTTTGTTACTTACCACAGATCAGGAAATGTTACTGATGGATATCTGTCCAGTTTTCCAAAGGGATTTTTTTATTTGGTTTATAAAGTCAACCTTAATTCCTTAAGACAGTCTGGACACCTCTGGAAGTGCTAATTCAGCCAAAGCCTTGGTAAAATAACTAGTGCCTTCATCATGTCCTATAGAACAAAACAGATTCTTATTGAACTTATGCAAAAAACTGTATTATCAGAAATTAAGAATACTTACAAATGGCCTTCAAATTCTGGAAAAATCAAGGAGAGAGAAAGAATACATGTTTCAAATTCTGCTCATAAGTACAGACATTGCTTGAAAAGCTACAAATAGGTCAAAAGACAGAAAACTATTTTCTTGACTTCTAAAAAACAGAACACAGAAAGAATCAATAATATTTCAAACAAAAAGCCATTACAAACTAGGCCAGTTCCACATAACTTATTTCTGTTCTGTTTGAAGTTAGGTTAGCATTACTCATAGACATGTTAAATTTCCAATGAAAGTTCTAAAAATCTGCTTTTAGTCTGAAGGTATTCAATTTCCAAAGACATCAGAAATTTGAATTCGAGAGAATTCTTTACCGTCTCTTAATATTTCTTTTTATTTATAGGATAAACTTTGGACTCATCCAGTTACATAAAAAAAATACTTTTGGAGAACTGTTGCTTATATGGATACAACTTCATCCAGCTGTATTTACACACTCTTCCACAGATTTTCAAGGGCCATTCAGAGTTCTCTGGACTTTGCCTGACAAATGCAATTATTGTCATCTGGATCTTTGTGCCCTCAACGAATCTGCAACAATCAAAAAATAAATAAAATGAAATTCCCACTGCCTTATGTGAAGTATCACCGGTTTTGGAACTGTGGCCCATAGATAACTATTGCAGGAGTTCCTAACTTAAACAGCATGTTAATGGAATAAGATTCAAAGAATTGGCTTTGAATCTTTTCTCCGCCACTTGCTACTGAGGTATCTTTTGATAATCTACTAGTTATTTCTGAACCTCAGTTTCTTTATTTATACAATTAAAGAAAACACCTGCCAAGAGAGGTAATACAATAAAGAAGACATAATAGAGATTTACTACATGCAAGCTTTTATTTAGAGCATTATGGCAAGATTAATGTTGTACATAATTATACTTTGTATACATATACTTTGTACATTTAAAGTGGAATTTTTGTGGTCTTTAAAAGCACATTTATACAATAGTTAAATAAACCCTGCACCAGGTTTTCCTAAGGCTAATTCATTTAAAATTTTTATTTTATTCATTGATTTTGTTTAATTCTTAATATTTTAAAGTGCTTTGGTAGTTTGCAATATGGTATGCCTCTTTTGTAATAATCATTGCATATAAATAAGGTTAGAAATCACATTGTGGAACATATGTCTTACTACAATTGCATATTTTAAAAACCATGATTCAGAACAATAATACTAAGATAATTATAGTAAATTGCCTATATAAAAGTATGTGTTGTGGAATCAAGTGCTAAATGTCAACCACTGGTATTATTTTTGCTAATAAAATTTTCTGTTTATAAAAGCAATATATATTCATTGTGTAAAATTGGTAAGTGGAAAAAGTATAAAGAAGAATATAAGTACTGTAAATGAATGACAGAATGAAAAAAAAAATTGCAACTATTGACAAAATGTTATTATCTTTGGGAGATAATTTCTCTTACAGATCAATTTAAAACACAAATAAACCATTATAAAAATGTGTAAAGGTAATGGATGATTACCATGCAAGCAATATTGTAATTGTAGAAATTCAAATCAAAACAGCAGTTATATTACGTTTATTACCTCCTGGCCTAGTAAAGGCTACAAATATGTAATGCAAACTGTTGATGATCATGTGAGGAAACCAGAACTCATGCACTGGAGGGTACTTTAAAAAATACCAGAGCCTAGAAATTTCCCTTCTAGTATTGCATTCCTAATAGGCCATCAGCACAGGCATGGATATATGATGAGATATATTATAATATGATTTTGTGTGTGCGTGTGTATGTGTGTCTTGTTTTTCCTTTTTTTTTTTTTTTTCTTTTTTGTTATTTCTGAGGATTTATTGAGGGGAAAAAAAAAAATTACACTGATTGCGTTTGTTAGGTAAAGTCCCACTGATAATTGTGTCTTGCCCCCAAAGGGTGTGTCTCAAACCAAGACCCCCACCTCCCTCCCTCCTTTACTCTCTCTGCTCTTCCCATCTCCCACTCCCATACCTCCTTCCCTCTCACTGCTATTACTTTCCCCCTCTCCCTTCTTCTCTCTTTCTACTGTCCTCTTCCCCTACACCTCACCGTGTGCTAGGTCATAAATTATCCTTATACCAAAATTGAGTACATAAGATTCACGCTTCTCCATTCTTGTGATGCTTTATTAAGAATAATGTGTTTCACTTCCATTCAGGTTAATACAAAGGATATAAAGTCTCCATTATGATAATGGCTGAGTACTATTCCATGGTATACATATACCACAGCTTCTTAATCCATTCCTGGGTTGGTGGGCATTTAGGCTGTTTCCACATTTTGACAATTTATAAACAGTCCAGTGCAAGAGTCCTTATGGTAAAATGATTTTTTTTCCCCTTCTGGGTAAATGTCCAGTAATTGGGATTGCAGGATCAAATGGGAGGACTAGCTTGAGTTCTTTGAGGGTTCTGCTTACTTACTTCCCAAAAGGTTGTATTAATTTGCAGTCCCACCAGCTATGTGAAAGTGTTTCTTTCCCTCCACATCCATGACAGCATCTACAGTTTTGAGATTTTTTGATGTGAGCCATTCTCACTGGGGTTAGATGATACCTCAGGGCGGTTTTGATTCAAATTTCTCAAATAATTAAGGATGATGATCATTTGTCATATGTTTGCTAGCCATTCATCTGTCTTCTTTAGAGAAGGTTCTATTCATCTCTCTTGCCTATTGATATATGAGATTGCTGGATTTTTTCATGTGGATTAATTGCACTTCTCTATGGATCCTATTTATCAAGCTTTTGTCTGATTGAAAATATGCAAATATCGTTTCCCATTGTGCAGGTTGTCTATTTCCTTTGGTTGTTGCCTCATTAGTTCTACAGAAGCTTTTCAGTTTAATTAATTCCCATTTGTTTATTTTTGCTGTTGCAATTGTCATGGAAATCTTCATGAAGTCTTTCCCCAGGCCAATGTCTTCAAGTGTTTTTCCTATGTTTTCTTTGTATATTTTTATTCTTTCATGCCTTCAATTTAGGTCTTTAATCGATATTTAATCTATTTTTGTGAGTGGAGGAAAGTACGGGTCCAGTTTCAGTCTTTTACATGTGGATATTCAGTTCTTCCAGCACTATTTATTGAATGGGGGTTCTTTACTCCAGTGTATGTTCTTGCTTGGTTTATCAAGGATTAGGTGGCTGTAAGATGTGAGTTTCATTTCCTGGTTTTCTATTCTATCTCAAATGTCTATGTCTCTATTTTTGTTCCATTACCAAGCTATTTTGATCACTTTGTCACTGTAGTACAATGTGAAGTCTGGTATGCTGATGCCCTCAGCTTTGTTTTTATTACTGAGAAATGTCTTAGCTCTCCAGGGGTTTTCCTGGTTTCATACAAAAGGAAGAATAATTTTTCCAAGTCTTGAAAGTATGATGTTGGTATTTTAATATGGATGGCCTTGAATCTGTAGTTTGCCTTGGGATGTATAGGTATTTTAAGAATGCTCATTCTTCTCAGCCATGAGTATGGTATGTTCTTTCATTTGTTAATATCCTGTGCCATTTCTTTTCTTAGGGTTTCATAATTTTCTTGATAGAGGTCTATTATTTATTTTGTTTGGTATATTCCTAGGTATTACATTTTCTTTAAAGCTATGGTGAAGGGAGTTGTGTCCTTAATTAGCCTCTCATCTTGGTTGTTATTGAAGTATGCAAAGGCCACTGACTTGTGGACATTGATTTTTATATCCTGAGACTTTACTGTATTTTTTGATGATGTCCAGGAGTCTTGTGATTGAGTCGTTGGAGTTGTCTGAAAATAAGATCATATCGTCCACAAGGAGGAAGAGTTTGACCCCCACTACTCCCATTTGGATGCCCTTTACTTCCATCTCTTGTATAATTGTATTGACTGGAAATCCAGCACTATGTTGAATAGTAGTGGTGATAGAGGACAACCTTGTCTGGTTCCAGTTATAAGTGGAAAAGCTTTCAGGTTTACTCCATTCAATAAAATATTAGCTGTGGGTTTGTCATAGATAGGTTTGATCAGTTTAAGAAATTTGCCACTTATATTCTTCAGTGTTCTAATTAGAAAGGGATGTGGGATTTTATTGAATGATTTTTCTGCATCTATTGAGCGAATCATATGCTTTTTGTTCTTGCTTCTGTTGATACTATGAATAATGTTTATGGAATTGTGGATGCCCTACCAGCCTTGCATTCCTAAGATGAAACCTACTTGATCATGGTGCATGAATTTTTAATGATAAGCTGTAATCTATTGGCAAGGATTTTGTTCAGAATTTTTGCATTTATATTCATGAGTGAAATTGGTTTGAAGTTCTTCTTTTTAGTTGGGTCTTTTCCTGGTTTTGGTATCAGGGTGATGTACGCTTTGTAGAACATGTTGAGGAAGATTCTTCCCTCCTCAATTTTTTGAAATAACTTCTGCAGTATGGTAATAAGCTCTTCTTTGAAGGTTTGATACACTTCTATTGTGAAGCCATCTGGACCAGAGCATTTTTTGTTTGGAAGATTTTTTATTATTTCTTTATCTCAGTGCTTAAAATTGTTCTGTTCAGGAGCTCTATTTCTTCCTGCTAAGCCTAGGGAGAGGGTGTGACTCCAAATATTGATTCATTTCCTTCACATTATTAAATTTCTGGGCATAGAGTTTCTCGTATTATTCAGAGCTAATCCTTGTATCTCTGTGGCTTCTGTTGTTATTTCCCCATTATCATTTTCAATTGAGATTACTAGAGATTTTACTTTTCTATATCCACGTTTTCAAAAAAAAACTCCTTGTCTTATTAATTTTCTGGATGATTCTTTTCAATTTCATTAATATCTGATTTAATTTTGGATATTTCTTTTCTTCTGCTGGGTTTAGGCTTAGACTTTTTTTTTCTTTTTCCAATTCCATTAGATGGCTGGTGATTTTTTTCATGTGCTCTCTTTCTGTTTTTCAGAAGTAGGCATCTAAAGTGATATATTTACCTTTCAGAACTGCTTTTGCTGTATTTCACAGCTTTTGCTAGCTTGTGTCTTCATTGTTATTATACTCAAGGAAGTTAATAATTTCCTCTTTTATCTCTTCCTGTACCCAACTGTCATTCAGCATAAGGTTGTTTTATTTCCATGCTTTTGTGTGGGGCTGAACGATTTTGTTGAAGTTGAGTTTCACCTTTATTGCATTGTGGTATGAGAAGATACCTCCGATATGATCAATTTGAGATAATATTCCTTGGGCTGATAAGAAGGATGTATACTCTTTATCTTTGGGATGGAATGTTCTATATACGTCTATTCAGCACAGTTTTTCTAGGATCTCATTTAAGTCCCTTATATCTTTGTTTAATTTGTGTTTTGAGGATCTGTCCAGATGTGTAGGAGGAGTGTTAAAGTCCCCTATTATTATGGTATTATAAGATATCAAATTGCTCAGACTAACTAAGGTGTGTTTCAAGAATCTGGGAGCATTTAAGTTGGGTGCATAAACATTTGGAATTGAAATGCCATCTGGTTGTATTTTTCCCTTGACCAATATTAAGTGTCCATCTTTTTTTTTTTTTTTAACTTTAATTGGTTTAATTCCACTTGCATCTGAAAATAAGATTGCAACCTCTCTTTTATTCTCAATTCCATTTGCCTGAAAAAATGGTTTCCTAACCCTTAACTCTGAGTTTTAATTTGTCTTTTGAAACCCAACCTCCACCAAATAGAGAGGAAAGACAAAAGTACTATAAATCAAAGCAAAACAAACAGAAAACCTTACATGATAAAATTGGGTGAGAAACCAAATAACAGGAGGAGAAGCACTAGCAAAAATGAAGTTCTTATTATTAAAGAAGGCAACAGTTGAAAATCATATTTAAACTAGAAAAATAAAGAAAGGAAAAAAAAAAAAAGAAAAATGTAGGGGGAAAATGTTGAAAATAAAAAAAAACAAAAAGACCAAAACCAAAGACCTATATATGTCTTTCTGAATATTGTCTGGGCAACATGTGGTCTTTTGAGGTATAAGATGCTAATCTTAATGCTGATACAGCTGTATGAGATTGAGACTGGAGGCCTCTGCTGACTTCGTGGCAATCAAACCCCACAGGGTTGAGAGCCTGAATCTCTCCAAAGCCCAGTTAAAAGACACTTTAAACTGTTAGCCTTGCTTAAGCAGGTTTCCCAGGAAAGCACTTGTCACTGGGATCTTTCTTGAATTGGCTGCCCACTTATCTGGTGTAGCAAAACTGGCCTTAGTCTATGCCACTGATGGCCAAGGCTGAAAGGCAGTCCTCCTACTGCCAAACACTGAAAGGTCTACTCTTCCTTGTTGTCTCTGTCCCAGCCTTTGGCACTGCTCACAGTCACTAGATCACTCATCCATGATCTCCCAGCCTAGGCCTCACTCTGGGACCCTGAGGGCAGAGTTTACAGAGCAGATCTCCCACAATGGCTGTGCACAGCCCACAGCCAAACAATGTTAACTTCGTCCTGGCCCAGGCCCAGCAGCTCATTCCTGGACCCAGGACAATGCTTAAAGTCACCTGCACTCTTGCCCAAGTTCTTGCAAGGTAATTCCACCGAGTGCCCAATTCCAAAAAAAAAAAACCAAAACAACAACAAAAAAAAAAACACAGGGAAGGCCTTCCCTTTCTGCCATCTTACTGCTGTTGTAGTTACTACAGCTGCAGCAGCTTCAGACTGATCGCAATCACTTGCCAGTTCTCCACTGCTTTTGTCCTCCTCCTGGGGTCCAGAAGTCTCTCACTGTCTCCCTTCATCCCCAAAGAGATGTTTCTGGGCAGAGCTCCCATCCAGAGACGCCTGGAGTCTTCTCTACCCAATATCACCACTCCCAGTTGCAAAGAGGCTGTTACTCAGCCACCATCTTGCTCCTTCCCTTCTACAATATGATTTTTAATAATGAATATTTTATTAAGATACAATCATAAAATAGAAATCATGGAACCTGAATATTGTAGGTACATATGTGTTTAACAATGCTCTAAACATTTTCTAATTTAAATACCCTACCTTTAGAATGCTTTCAGTTTTTCCCTGTTATAAATAAATATGTGATGAACATAATTGCATATAACTTTGTCTACATCTGAGATTATTTTTAGGATAAATTACTCAAAATGTTTTTTATTAGCTTATAGGGTATAAACATGTTTAGGTTTATTGAAACATTGATTAGACATGTTTTGAGAAGAAGAGGAGCAGTAATATACTCTGCTGACAAAGTTCTAGATATATATTAAACGTGAGTCCTTAATCTCTTTGATCTTATACTTTAGTTTCTTTTCCTTTTATTGTGTCTTTTTCTTTTACCTTTGTGGAGGCACTGGTCTTATGACAAATGAGAATATGTCACATAAAAAATTGTTTTTTCTTAATTTATTATTGAGATATTGTTTATAATATCATTTTCTATCCTTCCAGACGTGGGTTGGCAATAAGAGAAGAAAAATGAGTAGTAAGAATTCTGAACCAGGAATGGCAACAACAGGAACTGCTTCTAATAACTCTTTGACAGCTCCAGACATCACAGTCAGAAATGTGGTTAATATTTCTGGACCCTCAAGCCAACAGTCTTCTTGGACATCTGCCAATAAAGATGTCATTGTAACTGGTGTATACAGTCCAGCAAGTTCATCAAGTAGGCAAGGGACAACCAAATATACAAATACACAAATTACAGAAGCACATAAAATTCCTATTCAGAAAACAGCCAGTAAAAACGATACTGAGTTTCAGTTGCACATTCCTGTCCAAAGACAAGTAGCACATTGTAAAAATGCATCCTTGCTTCTAGGTGAAAAAACAATTATTTTGTCAAGACAGACAAGTGTGCTAAATGCTGGAAACTCCGTATTCAATCACACTAAGAAAAACTATGGAAGCTCTTTAGTACAAGCTTCTGAAATGACAGTATCTCAAAAGCCATCTTTGTGCCACGGACCTTGCAAAATTGAACCAGTTGGGATTCAAAGGTCATATAAGCCTGAATACACAAGTCTGGCATCACGTAATTTATGTGGACAAAAGGCAACTATTAGAGACCCTTATTGCAGAACACAAAATTTGGAAATTCGTGAAGTGTTTTCGTTGGCAGTTAGTGATTGCCCCCAGAGAATTCTGGGAGGAAATGCCCCACAGAAGCCTATCTCAACAGAAGGAACTTGTTTGTCCATTGCAATGGAGACTGGAGATGCTGAGGATGAATATGCCAGAGAAGAAGAGTTGGCATTGATGGGAGCACAGATACCAAGCTACTCGAGATTTTATGAATATGGTAATTCCTTTCAAGCTGAGAACCAAAGTACAACTTTGCCTGGGCCTGGAAGAAATATGCCAAATTCACAAATGGGGAATGTTAGAGATTTATCAGACAATGTACTTCATCAGAACAGAGACTACCATTTGACACCACGGACCTCATTACATACAGCATCAAATACAATATACAGTAATACAAATCTATCACGGAATGATTTTTCTCCACATTTTGCATCATCAAATCAATTGGGACTATCACAAAACCAAAATAATTACCAGGTAATGTATAAATTTATTTTATAAAAGTTTTTTCTTTTAAAACTATGTTTTTACCCAGTTAGACTTGGGATCTGGATCACTTAACTCATATTTTGAAGTAACGCTTTTAACAACTTTTAAAAGTTTTTCTTTTAAAACTTGGGATCTGGATCACTTAACTCATATTTGAGATTTTTGCTTCAGTAGTGGTATGGGGTCAACTCAAATCTCATGCTTTCTTTGCCATGTTGATTTTTCCCTCACAGAATATTGTCCTTTTTATAACATGACAACTTTCCTCAGACATTTAAAATGATTTTGTTCAGAAAACGATAGCTGTATGGGAAACATGGCATTTCCCATTGTTAAAATAGGATTAAATTGGCTAGGCTCATTCTCTTGAACGTAGATTATTCTTGTCATATTTTTTGCTTGCATATTAGAGATATGTCATTAGATGAGTGGTACTTTCCCTGAGTACATAGCCAGGCAAGTCAATCATTTCTCTTGAGGTCTGAGAAGTCAAAGCCTATGGTATTAAGCCAACTGTTTTTTCTAAAAGTAAATGCTTTATTAAAATATTAAGTGAAACATTAATTTAATTTTTTAATTTTATAGAGAAAAGGCATTCAGAGTAATAATTAAAGAAACTTTAGTACGTTTCATGAAATAAGTGTAATTTATTTACTGTTTCACATATGTACTTCTTCAAATGTGCTTCAAATACTTTAACAGTGAGGTATAAACCTACCACAGAACATCTCTTAATCCTATTGATCATATCGTTAAAACAATTTTTTTTTTTTTGGAGAATTTTAATAGAAATTTAAATTCTCAACCAATTTAGGGACCCATACCCTGTCAACTTCTGCCATCTTACTGGTCCCCACTTAAAAATGAAAAACAATAAAATGACAAGGAGGTATCCCCCTGGCACATGGCCGTAACACAAGAAAGATTCCATTATCATCATTAGAAATCATTTCTTATTGAGAATTAATTCATTTTCATTTTTGTGTTTGCTCTTTACTAAAGTATGCTTAAAGTAACAATGAATCATAATATTAACACATTTTTACTCAACGTTAACCTTTTTTAATTTTTTTGCATGACATTTTGACAAGCTCTCAGGATGCCAGTATCTGCAGCAGTGACTAACTCTATGAACCACGTGATAAAATGTACACCCAGGAGGCAGACATGTGAAAAATCAGATCTCAGGGATAACCTTGAACAGAATATAAATGACTAAAACATCACTAGCATTACAATAATGGAATGTGAGACATAAATAGGTTGAGATCATCCCCATTCCCTCAACTTTCATTAACCTACTCTTTTGTACTTTTTTACCCTTTCACTGTTCTTAACTAACAATGACATTTAGCATTTGTTGAGGGCCTACCACATGCCTGGCACTATCAGTTACTTCATATGCCCCATTCCATTTAAAATCCCCCTGATGATTTGGACAAATAAGCATTTTATCCATATTTGAATTGCTTATCTACGACCAACAGAGACTAACAGTATTTCACCTCAGGAATTTATTATTCATGTATTTTTTTTTTTTTTCTCTTTCACCATACAGCAAAACTATTTCAACTCTTTTCACATACTAGGAGGCCTGAGACTACAGAGTATAATTTTTAATTTTTCACAAACTCATCACTCCCTTAGGGTAATTTAATGTATGACTTCACCTTCTTAAACTCTCTATTTTCTGACAGAACTTTTGACAAAATTAAACTTTTTTATATAAAGGAAACTTTTAATGCAATAAAATTTAGTAATTGTTTTATGTATAGTAATCTTACAAGAAAATCAATCTGACCCAACAACTTAGAACATGAGCTTAGAGTCTAGACAGACCTTGATTCAAATCCAGGATCTACCACTTTCTACTTGTGTGACTTTAGTCAAGTTATTTCCCTTCTCTGTGCAATATCTTCCCCATTTGTATGATGTAGTTAATAACACCTACTTCACAGGAATGTTGTGATATGAAATGACACAATCTATACAAGTTCTTTGTACCTTCCCTGGACATGAACTTTCTAATACATATGAACTGGAAAATTAATGAAACTCTGCAAATCCAGGACTCATTTACATTGAATTTCAAGTAAAATATTACAGAGCCCTCAATTTTCACCAGATAATTGAGGGAAAAAATAGCATATTACCAGCTGAGAAAAGACAGGAGATCAGCTATCATCTTCACCATAACTATTATAAAAGCCCATGCATTCTTATTTATATAATACCAGACTTCCTCTAGCCAACTTGACTTGAAGCAGTATGGAGAGTGCTTACAGAAAACCCTTGGGACATTTCTTTGTTCCATCTTGTTTTTAGTTAGTCAAGATTTGAGAAAACTGAGGCAGCCTGGAAAAGTACAATCTATGAAGCTCAGCCTCCAAAATTTTGATGAAGTGTTCCTCACCCACACTGTTGGAACAAGACCTAGGATAGAACCTATTGTCATCTTCACAGCTTTCTAGTTACGAAGCTGAGAGCAGCCAAGGATGTCTCTTGGGTTTCCGACCCTCAAACTGTATGATAGGGATGTCTGCCTCTTTTCTCTGTTACACCAGATGTCTACAAACTGAGATCCTGTTTCTGGAGGATAGTCTAGTTCCAATTTACTTAGGAGAATGAGTAATATTTGAAGAAATACTAAAAGATGCTAAAAAGTTGAAATCAGCTCTGGTTTAAAGCCTCTTGAAAATACCATATTAATGTTTGAAGTGGTATTAAGGTAATTGGCAGAATGTGACTATACCAGGATATTATAGCTCAATTCCATTCACAAATTCTCCAGGCTAACCTCATCCATGGAACCATATTACAGCCTTATTGTTCTACCTCCACACTTGCTGTTCAGACCACTTATTTATCATAAGAGTGAGGTTGTGATTAGTTTATTAAAGCTCATCAATTATTTTGGAAGACAGTTGTTAGAAATATAGGATTCATAGTCTCAATTATTATTATGACTTGACAATTAACTTCATTTCCATGTCTTATAGACTTAATAAAGTATTAAAAAGGAATAGAAGTAGAGCACTAGAACTTCCTTTCTAAAGCACTTTGTAAGTACAATATATTCCCATTAGTAAAAGTGGTTTGGTAATATCTCCCAACTTCCTTCAGTACTTGTGGATTTCTGCTTTTAAAAACTCATGAAATTTAATTTTTAAATTTTCTATAACTTTAAACATAATGACACCCTCACCAAAACCACCACAAATGTTATTTTTACTTGGGGGAAATGAGGGCTAAAATGACCTGACAAAAATAACTGTCAGGAAAATATTCAGGTTTTTTAAAAGTAATAACAATCTGTATTGAATGGGTAGAGTCAGTAAAGATCATTTTAAAACAATTTTATTGAATATAAGTTACACAATATATAATTCACACATTATTAAAAGTGTACAATTCAGTGATTTTTAATATATTCCCAGACTTGTGATTAGTATCACAATATAATTTTAGAACATTTCATCATCTCAATAATGAGGCATATAGCCATTAGTATGCCATATTCTCTAACCCAGTACTAGAAAGCCACTCACTAATCTACTTTCAATCTCTATGGATTTACCTTTTGTGTATATAAAATGAAATCATACAATGTGTGACTTTTCGGAACTAATTCTGTCATCCATGTTGTAGTGTGTTATTAATACTCAATAATAGTATGTCTTCTGATCCATGAATGTGATATATCTTTTAATTAGACCTTTAATTTCTTTCAACAATGTTATCTACTTTTAAGTAGACAAGTCTTGCACTTCTTTTGTCAATTTTTTCCTAACTACATTACTCTTTTTGTTGCTAATTTAAATGGAATTGCTTTCTTAATATATTTTTTGCTTATTATTAATAGAACAATATCACTTAATTATAATGATGAATGCTCTCACTACTTCTTTTATTATATATTCAGGAAGCAGCACAATTTTTATTTATGCATTGTATTTTTGGCTTATTATTTTTTTTATGAACACACCAAAGTTTTTTTAAATCATTACATTGGCTTTCAGGGAAACACCATTCGTCTTGTTAGAAATCTTAGAAGGTATGCTTGTGTGGGGTGGCTGATATTACCTTTATTTTTTCAAACTTATTGAGGTATAATTGACTAAAATAAACATTGTGCATAAAACGTACTGCATGATGATTTGATTTTGCATATATGGGGAACTGATTACTACAATCAAGCGAATTAACATGTCCATATCCTCATAGTTACCACTTTTTGTGTGTGCATGGTGAGAACACTTGAGATCTGTTCTCTTACAAAATTTCAAGCATGTAATACTTTATTATTATAGTCACCATGTTATACATTAAGTCTTCAAAACTTAGTTTACAAATAAAGTGTGTACCCATTGACCAAACTCTTTTTTTCCCCTGTAACCCTATCCTTAGTAAATACTGTTCTTCTCTCTGTTACTATGAGTTTGATTTTTTCTTTCAGATTCCACATATAAGGGAGATCATCATTACTTGTCTTTATGTGTCCAGATTATTTTTCTTCACATAGTATTCACCACATTTTTACGTTGTCACAAATGCATCATTTCCTTATTTTTAAAGCATGAATAGTATTCCACTGTATGTTTACCTATATGTATATTCACATTAAACATATTGATGTTAAGAAAACAATTGCATTTATAAAAATACCATCAAAAAGAATAAAATGTTTAGGAATAAATTAAACCAAGGATGTTAAAGATCTGTACAATGAAAACTGTATGAATTTTATGAAATAAATTTAATAAAACATACATAAATTAAGATACCACATCATCAAAGATTAGAAAAATTAATATTGTTAGAATACTACCCAAAATGAGATACAGATTTGATGTAGTCCTTGTCAAAATTCCAATGTCATTTTTCGCAGAAATAGAACAAAAACATCCTAAAATTCTTTGGACACACCAAAGACTTGAGTTTGTCACATGCCCTTTATTGTGTTACGTTAACCTTCTTTTTTACCCGGATTGTTGAGAGATTGTATCATGAAGGGATGTGGAATTAAAATATTTTTCTGAACTTACAGAGATAATCATAAAGTTTTTGTGTGTTTTTTATTAAATCATAGCTGTGTACATTAATGCATTTATAAGGTACAATGTGCGGGTTTTACATACAATTTGAACTATGTACTACAAACTGGTTAACATAGCCTTTACTGCACTCTTAATTATCGTGTTAAGACATATATACTCTACACTTAGTAGACCTGACATGTACCCTTGTAAAACGCACCATAGGTGTCGTCCCACCAATTACCATCTCTCCCCCATCCTACCCTTTTCCCCACTCCTCTTCATCATGGGCTGTAGTTGGGTTATAGCTTTCGTATGGAAGTGTGGGTGATTATATATTGGTTTCATAGTAGGGATGAGTACATTGGATACTTTTTCTACCATTCTTGAGATACTTTACTGAGAAAAATATGTTCCATCTCCATCTAGGTAAACATGAAAGATGTAAAATCTCCATCTTTTTAAGGGTGCATAATATTCTATGCTGTACACATACCAGGATTTTTAATCCATTCATAGGTCGATGGGCACTTGGGCTTCTTCCGTGAGTTAGCAATTATGAATTGGGCTGCAATAAACATTATGGTAAAAACATATTTGTTATAAAGTTATTTTTGGTCTTCTGGATATATACCTAGTAGAGGAATTGAAGGATCAAATGGAAGGTCTATTTTTAGAGCCCTAAGTGATCTCCAAATATCTTTCCAAATGAGTGTGTTAGTTTGCATTCCCACCAGCAGTGCAGAAGTGTTCCCCCTTTTCTCCATATCCATGCCAACATCTCTGGTTGTGGGATTTTGTGATGTGGGCTAATTTTACTGGAGGTACATGGTACATCAAAGTAGTTTTGATTTGATGATTAAAGACAATGAGCATTTTTCATGTGTCGGTAGGCCATGCACCTGTCTTCTTCAGAGAAGTTTCTATTCAAGTCCCTTGCCCACACTGAGATGGGATCACTTGTACTTTTCTTGCTAATACGTTTGAGTTCTCCGTGGATTCTGGTTATTAAACCTTTGTCAGAGACATAACCTGCAAATATCTTCTCCCATTCTGAGGGCTGTCTGCTTGCTTTACTTACTGTGTTCTTGGTTGTGCAGAAACTTTTTAGTTTGATCCGATCCCAGTAATGTATTTTTGGTGCTGCTTCAATTGCCTGGGGAGCCCTCCTTATAAAATATTCTCCCAGGCCAATTTCTTCAAGTGTTTTCCATGCCCTTTTTTCTAGTATTTTTATAATTTCATGTCTTCAGTTTAAATATTTTATCCAGTGAGAATCTATTTTTCTTAATGGTGAAAGGTATGGGTCTAGTTTCAGTCTTCTACAGGCCACTAGCCAGTTCACCTTGCAACATTTGTTAAATAGGGAGTCTCTTCCCTGTGGAATGTTTTTGATAGGCTTATCAAAAACAAGCTATGATAAGTGGCTTGGTTCATCTCTTGGTTCTCTATTCTGTTCCATACATCTACCTCTCTATTTTTGTGCCTGTACCATGCAGTTTTGATCACTATAATTTTATAGTATACTCTGAAGTCTGGTAGCATGATTCCTCCCGATTTGTTTTTATTTATGAGTAATGTCTTAACTAATTGGATTTTTTTCTGATTCCATATCCAACAAAGTATTATTTTTTTTCAGGTCTTTACAGTATGACAGTGGTACTTTAATGGAATTGCATTAAATCTGTAGATTGCTTTGGGTAGTATGGACATTTTAACAATGTTGATTCTTCCCAGCCATGAGCATGGTATGTTTTCCATTTGTTAACATCTTCAGGTATTTATTTTCTCAGAGTTTCACAGTTCTCTTTGTAGAGTTCTTTCATGTCCTTTGTTAGGTAAATTCCCAAATATTTCATCTTCTTTGGCACTATTGTAAAAGAAATAGAGTTCTTGGCTGTTTTATCAGTGTGACTGTTGTTGGTATATACAAAATCTACTGATTTGTTAGTATTGATTTTGTATCCTGAAATGTGCTCTACTCCTGGTTCACTTTTAAAAGTTTTGTAGTTGAATCCCTGGGGTTTTCTGGGTATAACGTCATATCATCTGTGAATAATGAAAATTGACTTCCATTACAAAATTAAATAGCAGTGGAGACAATGGGCAACCTTGAATGGTTCCTGATCTGAGTGGAAATATTTTCAATTTTACTCCATTAAAAATTATATTGGCTGTGGGTTTGCTATGGGTGGTCTCTATCATTTTAAGAATTGTCCCTTCTATACCAATTTTCTTAAGTGTTCTGATCATTAAAGGATGCTGAATATTATCAAAAGCTTTTTCTGCATCAATTGATAGAATCATATGGTATATAGTTTTTGTTTTGTTTATGTCTTGTATTACATTTATAGATTTACGTATGTTGAACCAACCTTGAGACCCTGGGATAAAACCAACTTGATCATGGTGTATAATTTGCTTGATGTGTTGCTGTATTCTGTTTGCTAGGATCTTATTAAATATTTTTGCATCTATATTCATTAAATAATTTTGTCTATAGTTTTCTTTCCTTGTTGGGTGTTTTCCTGGTTTGGGGATCATGGTGATATTTACTTTGTAGAATGTGTTGAGGAATTTTCCTTCTTTTTTGGGGAGGGGAGAAAGGTTGTGGAATATGAGTACTGTTTCCTCTTTAAAGATTTGGTAGAATTGTGAAGTGAAGCCATCTGGTCCCAGACTTTTCTTTTTTGGGAGATTTCACGTACTTGATGGTATTTTAGTACTTGTTTTAGGTCTATTCAACATTTCCAATTCTTTTTTAGATGAGTTTAGGAAGGTGGTGTGTTTCCAGGTGTTGGTCTATTTCCTCCAGATTTTCATATTTCTGAGAATAAGGGTTTTTTTTTTTTGTTGTTGTTTGTTTGTTTGTTTGCTTTTCGAGATGAAGCCTCAAGCTATTGTCCTGGATAGAGTGTCATGGCATCATGGGTCACAGCAACCTTCAACTCCTGGGCTCAAGCAAATCTCCTGCCTCTGCCTCCCAAGTAGCTAGGACTACAGCCACGAGCCACAACACCTGGCTATTTTTTGTTTGCAGACATCATTGTTGTTTGGTGGGCCCAAGCTGGATTCGAACCTACCAGCTCAGGTGTATGTGGCTGGCACCTTAGCAGCTTGAACCACAGGTGCTGAGCTGCAAATAAGGTGTTTTATAGTATTCACTAAGAATATTTGTAATTTCTGAGGTGTGTGTTGTTATTTCAACTTTATCATTTCCAGTTGATGATATTAGGGATTTTACTCTTTTGCTTCTTGGTAGGTTAGATAAAGATTTATCAATTTTATTAATCTTTTTAATGAACCAACTTTTTGATTCATTCATCTTTTGAATGATTCTTTTGTTTCCAATTTCATTTAATCTGCTCTAATTTGGTTATTTCTTTTCTTCTGTTAGGTTTGGGGTTGGACTGTTCTTCCTTTCCCAGTTGCTTGAAATGTCCCATTAAGTTGTTGACTTCCTGTCTTTCTGTTCTCTTGAGGACAGCTTGCAATGCTATAAATTTCTCTTTTAGGCTTGCTTTTGCAGTATTCCTTAGGTTCTGATAATTTATGTCTTCATTGTCATTTTGTTCCAAAAATTTGGTAATTTCCTACTTTTTTGGGGAGGGGGGAAAGGTTATGGAATATGAGTACTATTAATCTCATCTATGACCCAGCTATCATTCAGTATAAGGTTATTCAGCTCCCAAGTTTTTGTATGTGTATGTAGATTCCTGTGTTACTGATTCCATGATAGTCCAAAAAGATACAAGGAATAATTTCTATTCTTTTAAATTTGCTGATTTTGGACTTCTGACCTAAGATGTGATCAATTTTGGAGGATGTTCCATGGTCTGATGAGAATAATGTGTATTCAGTTTCATTAGGATAAAACATTCTGTAGATGTCAGTTAAGCCAATTTGTTATATGGTCAAGTTCAAGTCCAATATATGTTTACTTAGTTCAATTTTGTAGGATCTATCCAACACTGCCAAAGGGGCATTAAAATCTCTGACTATTGTGGTGCTGGAACATATCACATTTTTTATGTCTGTTAGGGTCTCCTTTATAAATTGAGGGGCATTCTGGTTGGGTGCATAAATGTTAATAATTGAAATTTCTTCATGTTGGGTGTTTCACTTGACAAATATGAAGTGATCATCCTTATCTTTCCTTACCATTGCTGGTTTAAAGCCTCTTGTATTTGCGTATAAAATTGCAACACCTGTTTTTTTCTGATTTCCATTGGCCTGAATTATAGATGTCCATCCCTTCACCTTGAGTTTATTTTTATTCTTTAAGGTAAGGTGAGATTCTGGTTTGCAACAGATATCTGATCTGAGTATAGGTATCCAGTCAGCCAACCTATGCCTATTTATTTATTTATTTAGTCATTTGTACATAGATCATGAATACATTTATGCCATTGCAGGATTCAATGTGTTGATTATTTGTACAAATTGGAGTTCTTACATCTTAGCAATTGAGATAGCCTTCACCTCATTTACCCAATTACAGTGTTAAGACATTCGTGTTCTACTCCTGATAGATCCAACTTGTACTTGCAATGTGCTCCATAGGTGTGGCCCCCCTGTTAACCCTCCCTGTATCAACCCACTCCCCAACTTTCTTGTCCTCCTCCTCCTCTTCCCTCCTTCATCTTAAACTATTGTTGTGATTCTTTCATATGAAAGTGTGAGTGATAATAAATTGGTTTCATAGTAGTACTTAGTATATTGGATTTTTTTTTCATTCCTGAGATACTTTACTAAGAAGAATATTTTCCAGCTCCATCCATGAAAACATAGAAGAGGTAAAGTCTCCATTTTTTTAATGCTTCATATTATTCCATGGTATAGATATACTATAATTTATTAATCCATTCATGGGTCGATGGGCACTTAGGCTTCTTTCATGACTTGGCAATTATGAATTGAGATGCAATGAACAATCTGGTGCAAATATCTTTGTTGCCAAATGATTTTTGGTCTTTTGGATATACAATTAAAGAGGAATTACATGATCAAATGGCAGGTCTACATTTAGATCCCTGAGGGTTCTCCAAAGTTCCTTCCCCAAAAAACATACTAGCTTGAATTCCCACCAGCAGTAGAGAAGTGTTCCCTTTTTTCCACATCCATGACAACATGTGTAGTTTTGGGATTTTGTGATGTGGGCTACTCTTACTGGAGATAGATGGTATCACAGAGTGGTTTTGGTTTCCATTTCTCTGATGATTAAAGATGAGCATTTTTTCATGTGTCTGTAGACCACGTGACTGTCTTCTTCAGAGAAGCTTCTGTTGATGTCTCTTGCCCACAATGAAATGGGATCACTAAAACAACTTTTCAGGATAAAAATTAACACTCACAAATCTGTAGTCTTTATATATACCAACAATAGTCAAGGGGAAATAACAATCAAGGACTTTATTCCCTTTATAATAGTGCCAAAGAAGATGAAATATCTGGGACTGTATTTAACTAAAAACATGAAAGACCTCTATAAAGAGAATTATTAAACTCTGAGGAAAGTAATAGCTGAAGATGTTAACAAATGGAAAAATATACCATGCTTATTGCTGAGAAGAATCAACATTGTTAAAATGTATATATTACCTAAAGCTATCTACAGATTTAATGCAATCCCTATTAAAGCACCTCTGTCATACTTTAAAGATCTGGAAAAATTAGTACTTTGTTTTGTATTCAAACAGAACAAACCTTGAATAGCCAAGACATTACTCAGAAACAAAAACAAGTTGGGAGAAATCACACTTCCAGACTTCAGACTATACAATAAATCTATGGTGATCAAAGCAGCATGGTACTGGCACAAAAATAGAGAGGGATATGTGTGGAAAAGAATTGAAGAACAAGAAATAAACCCAGACACTTGTCATCTTTTGATATTTGATAACTATATCAAAAATATAAATTGGGGGAAAGATGACCTATTTAACAAATGTTGCTGGGTGAATTGGCTTGCAACCTGTAGAAGACTGAAACTGGACCCACACCTTTCTCCTTTAACAACAATTGACTCTCAATGGGTAAAGGACTTAAACTTAAGACATGAAACTATAAAAGTTCTTGGAGAGAGTGCAGAGGAAAGGTTTGAAAAAATTGACCTGGGAGAATACTTTATGAGACAGACACCCCTGGCAACTGAAGCATCATCAAAAATACATTACTGGGACCTGATCAAAATAAAAAGTTTCTGCACTGCCAAGAACACACAAAGTAAACCAAATAGACAGCCCTCAGAATGGGAGAGGATTATTTCAAGTTATATTTTCAACAGAAGTCTAATAACCAGAAATCTGTGCCTCTTTAGAAGACAATTTAAGCCATCGATGTTTATTGAGAGAATCGAAAAGTGTGATAGTGTTTTTGGTGTCATGTTTTTCAAATGTCTAGTGTGTATTTTTGGTCCATAGCCTACTGTGAAAGTTATATTCTGTTCAAAAGTTCCTGGTTGAGTTTACTTTTGGCTGTGTAACATTCTGCTGGTTGTTATGTAGGATGAGACTGAGAATATCCTGGAGATCTGTTTTAGTTGTGGCAAATTTCTTCAACATCTCTATGTCATTAACATATTTGATTTCTCCATCATAGATGAAGCTTAGGTTAGGTTGGTATAGAATTCTGGGTTGGAAGTTATTTTGTTTTCAGAGATTGAAGGTTGAATATGAACTTCTTCTGGCTTGGAAGGTTTTGGCTATGAGATCTGCAGTCATTCTGATATTTCTCCCTTTGTATGTAATGCTTTTCTTATGTCTGGGTGCTTGCAGAATTTTATTCTTTGTTTTAACATTGGTGAAGTTAATTACAATGTGCCTAGAAGATACTTTATTTGGATTAAGTCATGCTGGGATTCTGAAACTGTCTGCTATCTGAATTTCAGTATCCCTTGCAATGCTTTGGAAATTCTCCTCCAAAATCTCTTGAAGCAAAGCATCTGTGCTTTTAGAACCATCCTCTTCTCCTTCAGGAATTCCTATAATATGAATGTTTGATCTTTTGGAGTGATTCCATAACTCTCTCAGGGAAAGGTCGATTTTTGCTCTACATCTGTCTGCTTCTTTGAACGTTTGGACATGTTCAAAGAGTTTGTCTTCAATTTCAGAAATTCTTTCTTCTGCCTGCTCTACTCTATTACTAAAGAATTGTACTGAATTTTGTAGCTCCTCAAATAATTTTTTTCATTTCACTGCGTTTTGTTATCTATTTTCTCATTATGTTCATATCCTTGGTAAATTTGTCTTTGAATTCATTTACCTCTTGAGACATATTTTGTACAATTTTTTGGATTTCAATATGCATCTTTTTCTCCAATTTATTCATCTTATTTGCCATCTACATTCTGATTTCTATTTCTGACATTTTTGGATATTTGTTTATGAATAGCATCTTCTAAAATATCCCTTTTGTCATTCTTTGGGAGAGTTGATTTGCTCTAATTATTCATGTTGTCACAGTTCCTCTTTTGGTTTTGCAACATGCTTTTATTTCCATACCTTGGGTGTTAATACTGAAAGGGTGTGGTCGATTGGGTGTTGTAAGAATGCAATGATTTACCAAAGTGTACTGATTAGTTCTTGTGGCTTTTTCCTTACTGCTTTACAAGGATCCCTTTCAGACCTGCAGCTAGAGACTCTGAGAACCAAATTGTTGTGACATGGCTAGTTGGCTCTTTCTTGTAGTCAGCCAACCACTATCCAATTATATTGAGTCACAAGATAAGGATACAATCACAGCTAGGGGTATATACAGGAAGCCGAGTTCCCCTGCACCTCCCCAGCACCTATTGCAGGAGGAGTCAGTCCCTCCTTGTTCAACACAACCTCGATTCAACCTTGGAGGGTCCCTGGGTGGACTGCCCAAGTTGATAGTTACAAAAGCAATTGTCCCAGGCAGTACAAAACACTGCTCCACTGCAAGAGTTTGATCCGTGACCAGCAACCTAGCAGTAGGGTTCCACAGGGAGCTTGGACCCAGAAACCCAAGATATTGGAGTTTGGCTCTCTCTTGTGGTCCAGGGGACAGGAAGGTTTGCCCAGGCCAAGAGTCAGACCAGAGGATTTGGTGCCTCCTTCTCCATCCTATGTCATAGCCTCACCCCACCACTGGTAGCTACCCAGCTCTGTGGCCCAGCTTCCTTCAATGGGAGGAAGCGAAAGAGATATGGGTCTGCCTGAGCCAAGGAAGATCAATGCCTCCTCCGTGGAATGATATGCCACCAGAGCAACCTCTTCGGTCTGAAGTCTGGCTCCCTGGATCCCACTATTGTTCAATGGGTTCTCCGTCCTGGGCTGGTGCCACCTCTGCATCTCTGTCCCTGCAGAACTCTGTGGTGGACCGGGTGAAATTAGAGCTCAGAGAGGGTGTGTCTCTAACCCAGCCCCAGCCTGGGGTGTTTGTGACTCTGTCCCTGCTATGTTCGACTGTAGGTTGGGCATATTATGAGTCAACAAAAGCTGGGCCTGTGTGCTGCCACTGTGCACACATTCTAGTTTCACTTCAGGCAGGTACCACCGCAAGCATACCCCTTGTTCACGGAACCTGTGTTTTTGTCCCCGTTCTGCTCCACCAGTGGCTGCCCTCAGCGTAGAGGCCCAGCTCCATCTGTTTGCTAAGAGAAACAGGAAATATGATCCGGGGTGTGAGCCCTGTTGCCACCATGTGCTGCCACATTACTCTCTCTCCTGCTTGGCTCTGTTGCTCCACAATCTCCAGTTTCTGCCCATTAAGCTGTTTCAGCACAGACTTGTATCAGCCCACACCGTGCCAGTACCTTTCAAGAGATTGCCCAAGAATCTGGACTCCACAGGGGACAGGCTTCCAGACTACAGGGTGGGAGTGGAGGGGTGGGTCGGAGTTCAGAATTGCGGGTATGACATATGTTCAGTTTTATTCCAGGCAGAAGAATGCTTAGGCTCACAAATGGGATCTCTCTGGTGGAGGAGATCCAATTTTTAGTGGCTCTCTCCTGTGGGATATAAAAAGAAATCTGAACTCTGCTCACTTGTTTTTAGAAAGCTCACTGCAAACTATTCTCATGGGGAAGGGGACTCACATCCACTTGGCAATGGGTTATGTACCTATAGTTGGTTTCCTTGGAGTTGCAGCTCACCTCCACAGGGGTGATGTGCATTCCTCAAATTTCTCTCCTAGCTCAGCTCCAAACCATCAGCTTTCTTGAGGAACTTATGTCTTTTATCTCTCCTTCTGGAAGGGAGCCTCTGTGGGAAGCTGGTTCTAGTCAGTCATCTTGCCCCTCCATGGTATTCTCTCTTAACGTTTCATTCTATTGATATTATATGTCACATATATTGATTTGCACATGTTGAACCATCCTTGGATACCTGAAATAAATCCCATTTGGGATATTACATTCTGTTTTGGATGTGCTGTTGAGTTTGGCTTGCTAGTATTTTGTTCAATATTTTTGCATCTATATTAATCAGAAATAGTGGTCTGGGACAAGTATGGTGGCTCACGCCTATAATTCTAGCACTCTGGGAGGCCAAGGCAGGTGGATTGCTTGATATCAAGAGTTCAAGATCAGCCTGAGCAAGAGCAAGACCCTGTCTCTACTAAAAATATAAAAACTAGTTAGGCATGGGGGCACAAGCCTGTCCCACCAACTCAGGAGACTAATGCAAGAGAATCCCGGAGTTTGAAGTTGCCATGAGTTATGATGATGTATCATACCTATGTATCATACCCCTGGAGTTTGAGGTTCTATGAGCTATGATGAGGTATTCTACCAAGAGGACAGAAAATACAAACAAAAGAACAAATTGTGGTCTGCATTTTTCTTTTCTTGTTGCATGTTTGTCCGGTTTTGGTGTCAGGCTAATGCTGGACTCAGAATTATCTGGAGAGAATTTTCTCCTCTTAAATTTGTTAAAAGTATGAGGAAAATCACAGTTATTTCTTCTTTGTAATTTTGGTACATTTTGGCAGTGAATCCTTCTTAGAATTTCTTAGAATTTTCCTTGTTAAAATATTTTTTATTAGTATGTCAATGCCATTAGTCACTGTTGGTCTGTTCCGTGTTTCTATTTCTTTCTGATTAAATATTGGTAGGTTTTATATGTAGAGGAGCTTATTAATTTCCTCTAAGTTTTCCAATTTGTTTGCAGTTAAAATAGTCTCTGACGATATTTTGCATTATTGTGGCATCAGTTTTATTGTCTCATTTTAAATTTATATTATATAATTAAATGGTATCTCATTTTTTGTTAGTTTAGGTAATGTTTTATTGATTTTGTTTATTTTTTTTAAAAACACAACTTTTTGTTTTGTCGATGCTATACATTTTTATGTCTAGTTGGTTTAGTTCAGCTCTGATTGTTATTATTTCTTGCATTATTATTATTTCTTCCCTATTAGTACTTCTTTTTCTGCATCCCAGAGGTTTTAGTATGTTGTGGTATTTTTTTGTTGTTTGTTTGTTTTGAGACAAAGTCTTATTACATAACACTCAGTAGAGTGCTGTGGTGTCACAACTCACAAACCTCAAACTCTTGAGCTTAAGCAATTCTCCTGCCTCAGACTCCCAAGTAGCTGGGACTACAGGCTGTGTTTTTGTTTTTATTTGTTTAAGAATTTTTTTAACTCCTCTGTAATTTCTTCGTTGACCCTATGGTTAATCCAGGAGTATGTTTTTAATGTCTGTGTATTTGTACATGTTCCAAAGTTCCTCTTGTTATTCATTTCTCATTTTATTCCATTGTGGTATGAGGTCATTGATATGACTTGAATTTTTAAATTCATTGAAACTTTCTTTGTGTCTTAACCATAAGGTATAACCTGTAGAAGTTCTGTGAATATTGCTCTATTAGGTCCTTTTGGGTCTCAAATGCAATTTAAATCCAATTTTTTAAAAACTTTCTGTAGAGAATCTATTTAATGTTGAGAGTGGGTTGGTGAAGTGCCCAATTTTTATTGTGCTGAGGTTTGTCTCTTACATTAGATTTCAATATTATATAAAATCAGGGTGCTCCAGTGTTAGGTACATATATGTTTAGAATTTTTATATCTTCTTAATGATTTGATTATTCTATGATTATATAATGAGGTTCTTTTTCTCTTTTCATTGTTTTTGACTTAAAATCTTTTTCTTCTGATGCAAAAATAGCTATTCCTGCTCATGTTTGGTTTCTGTTTGCATAAAATATCTGTTTACATGATTTTTATTTCATTCTATATATGTATTTACTAGTGTGATGAGTTTCCTATAGGCAGTTTATAGTTGGATCTATCATCCATTCTATATAATTTAAGTGAAAAGTTTAATTTGTTTACGTTCAAGTTTTGTGGATGCTTATTTCTGACATTTTATTAATTGAATTCTGGCTGTTTTATATACTTTTATTTCTTTATTTCTCACTTATTGTTTATCATTGTTGTTGTTGGTTTTCCTAAGTGGTAACATTTGAGTCCTTTCTCTGCCTTATTTGTGTGTTTACTCTACTAGTGGACTTTTTCTTCTGTGTGTTTTCATGGTTGTAGACATTGTCCTTTCACTTTCATACGTAAAATTCTGTTATATATTTCTTGTAGAAAATGAATCTAATAATAAATTATTTCAGCATTTGCTTGTATAGAAAGACTTTATTTCTTCTTTATATATGAAGAAAAAATTGCTGGATATAGTATCTTTTCTATAAGAATTTGTTTTAATTTTTCACAAAACTTTGAATATATCATCCTATTCTTTCTTAAACTATTAGGCTTCTGAGAATTTCACAGTTAGTCTGACCGAGTTTCCCTTATAAGTGACTAGACAGTTTTCTCTTGATGATTATATTTTTATTTTTATTATTAGTTTTTTGTTAAATCATAGCTGTGTACATGAATGTGAAGTTCTGATAATTTGTGACTTCATTGTCATTTTGTTTAAAAAAATTGGCAATTTTTATCTTGATCTCATCTCTTACCCAGCTATTATTAAGCATAAGGTTATTTAACTTCCATGTTTTTGTATGAGTATGCAGATTCCTGTTGTTACTGAGCTCAACTTTTATTCCATTGTGGTCCAAGAAGATGCAAGGAATAATTTCTATTCCTTCAAATTTACTGAGGTTAGACTTGTGACCTAAGATGTGATCAATTTTGGAGTATGTTCTATGGGCTAATGAGAAGTATGTGTATTCAGTTTTGTTGGGATGAAATATTCTGTAATTGTCTGCTAAATCCAAATGTTGGATAGTTAGGTTTAAATATAAAATTTCTTTGCTCAGCTTCTTATCAGAGGATATATCCAAACACTGTCAAAGGAGTGTTGAAATCTCCAACTATTATGGAGTTGGGGGAAATCAAGTTGCTCATTTCTGTTAGAGTTTCTCTTATCAATTGAGGCACATTCTGGTTGGGTGCATAAACATTAATAATTGAAATCTCATCGTAGTGAGTATTACCCTTAACAAATATGAAGTGAACATTCTTGTCCTTGCTTACTTTTGTTGGTTTAAAGCTTAAGGTGTCTGCAATTAGAATTGCAACATTGCTTTTTTATTATTACCATTTGCCTGAAATATGGACGACCATCCCTTCACCCTGAGTCTATATTTATCTTTTAAGGTAAGATGTGATTCTTGTATGCAACAAATATCTGGCCTGAGTTTTTGTATCCAGTCAGCCAACCTGTGCCTCTTTAGAGGACAGTTTAAGCCATTCACATTAATGGAGAATATTGATAAATCTGGTAAAATTTTCGGTATCAAGTTTTTCAAAACTCCAGTGGATATTTATAATCCTTTCGCCTCTTTGGAAATTGGAGTTTTATCAAAAGTTTCTTAGTGAGTTTACTTTTGTGGTAGAGGATTGAGTTGGTCATTATGGAGGATAGGTCTGAGAATATCCTGAAGAGGTGGTTTGGTTTTGGCAAATTTCTTCAACATATGAATGTCATTAAAGTATTTAATTTCTCCATCATTAATAAAACTCAATTTACCTGGATACAGGATCCACTGTTGAAAGTTATTTTGTTTTAGGAGATTAAAAGTCGATGACCACCCTTTTCTGGCTTGAAAAGTTTTAGCATAGAGATCTGCAGTCATTCTCATATTCTTCCCTTTGTAGGAAATGGATTTCTTTCGTCTGGCTGCTTTCAGAATTTTTTCCTTCATATTAACTTTAGTGAAGTTAATTATGATATGCCTGGGGGATGTCTTATTTGAATTGAGTCGTGCTGGGGTTCTGAAATTGTCTGCTATCTGAATTTCAGAATCTCATGGCATGTCTGGAAAATTCTCTTTCACAATTTCATGGAAAAGGGCCTCTGTGCCTTGTGAAGCCACTTCATCACTTTTGGGGATTCTAATCAGGTGGATATTAGCCTTCTTTGAATTATGCCAGAGCTCTCTGAGAGAATGATCCATTTTTGCTCTCCATTTCTCTTCCTCTTTAAGAGTTTGGGAGCTTTCAAATTCTTTGCCTTCATTGTTAGAAATCCTTTCTTCTGCTTGCTCCACTCTGTTACTGAGGGATTCTACTGTGTTTTTCATATCTTTGAAGCATGCAAATTCTTGATGCAATGCACCAAAATCTTTGGTGGTTTTGTCTTTAAATTCATTAAATTCTTGAGACAACTTTTGAATTTCTCCTTGAATTTTTAATTCTGACTTTTGAATTGCTCCTCAAATTTCTATTTGCAAATATTCCTTCATTCTATTAATCTAGTTTGTAATCCAAATTCTGAATTCAATTTCTGACATCTCTGCCAGCTGTTTATGAATGAGATCTTCAGTTACATCTCCATATCTTTCCTTGGGGGGTTTAATCTGTTCTGGTTATTCATGTTACCAGAGTTTTTCGGCTCATTCCACCCCATGATTATTTCACACTATTTGACTTTTCCCCTGGAGCTTTGTCAAGGACCATACAGTGCTACGACCTGAAAAACTGGGGACCTGTTTGGTGTGGTGGGGCTAAGTGTCTCTGTCTTGTTTTCAGCTGGTCTCTGTCTGACTCTACTGAAACAGTTACTCTGAAGTCTCATCTGTGGAGAAATACCAGCAATTATGTCACCCCGCTACTCCCAGGTAACAATTGCTAAAGGAAAATCAAACCTTTCTACAACCACACACCCAGGGCACCACTTGGATAGTCTTCAGGTGATTGGCTTAGTTCAAAAGTCTAAATCAATTGTCTTTGTTAGCACCTGTCTCAAGTGGGAGAGTTTAAATGGTCTCTGGAAACTAGATTTCAGGGGTCTGTCTGACAACTTAAATATGACTTGCTCCGGTGCTCCATGAAGTCAGGAGGACCCAACTAGCAAATAGATTATTAGGGGTAGGTTGATGCCTCCTTCCCCACCTTGCAACTCTGTCTCACCCAGTCACTGATAACCCCGCAGAGCTGTCACCCTGTTGTCTCCCATGAGCAGATACTCCAGGTGTTTGCACCTGCCTGAATCACAAGGAAATCTATGCTCAACCAGGCTGCTGCTTTCTGCCTCCATCCAGCAGGGGCAGGTGAGGCCTAACAACCTCGGGCACTTGATGGAGGCTGGAGGGTGTTCACTCAGTTTCATCCCCATCCCTGATTGATGTTGCTGACAGAACAGAACAACTTTGTGGGATTTTTTTCTGTCTCTGATAAATTGCCCTCAGAAAAGAAGCTATTTTGAGTTCCCAGAACCTGTGCCTCAGACCCTGTCTGTGCTACTGTACAGTTTCAGCTGTTAGTATTCACAGCATGGTTACCTGTCAGATCCAGCCTCTGCCTGCCCTCTTTGTTTAAGCTGATGTTCCCCTGGAGGCTGGGTGTGTCTTAGGCTCAGTAAAGCTGTCTTCTGTATCAGCCCCACCCTGGGAATCTCCTGGCTCTGCACGTGCGTTTTCTAGTCCCCGCCCTCCACCCCGGCCAGTACCGCCTCAGGCAAACCCTTTGCTCACAGGGCCTGCGTTTCTGCCCCAGATCTGTTCTATGGTGGTTGCCATCTGAGAAGCTGCCCAGCCTCTTCTGTTTGCCCAGAGAGACAGGGGTGTGAATTCAGAATATCCAGGGGTGAGCCCTATTGTTGCCAAAAATGGCTGCTTGTCTGCACTCGGGGCACTGCCGCTCCTGCATGGTTTTCTCTCAGCTGACCATCCTCTCCTCACTCCCGTGTTTCAGAATCAGCACTGACCAGCTGCAGTCCAGGCCCTGTCCACACTCCTCGAGAAATCACCCATGATTCTGGACTCCTGGGGGACAGGCCTCCAGACCTCAGAGTGAGAGTGGAGGGGAGTGCTTGGAGCTCAGAATTGCAGGTAGAGAATGTATAGTTTTATATAGTTTTATGCCTGGCAGGAGAGCATCATAATCCCCCAGTAGAGGAGGTAGGTCCAGTTTTATGGGGGTCTCTCCCATGGGGTATAGTGGGAGGACTTTTGAACTCTGCTCATTTGTTTGTGGGGTACTCCGAGCCATTCTCCTGGGGGTGGGGACTGCCGTCCACTTGGTGATGAACTTTGTTCATTTTGTTTGTATCCTTCGGCTTGCTGCTCACCTCAGCATGGTTGACGTGCATTCTTCAACCTTCTCTCTTGGTGCAGCTCTAATCCACCAGGTTACTTGATAAGTTTCTGTTCTTTAACTCTCCTTGTGGAAGGGAACCTCTGTGGAAAGCTGGTGTCAGTCAGCCCCCTCTCTCTTGATGATTTTAGATTTCTATCTTCATCTTTGTCTTTTTGACAGTTTCACTATAAAGTTCAATAGTGAAAAACTTTTTGAATATATCTGTTTGGTTCACCTATGAGCTTTGTGCAATTGGATGTCTAAATCTCTTTCTAGACTGAGGACTGTTCAACTATCATTTCATTAGATAGGGTTTCTATACATTTTGTTTTCTTTGTGACTTCCTGTATACTGAAAATTTGAATATTTGGTCATTTAACATCTCTTATGTCACTTAGGCTTTGTTCATTCTTTATAATTCTGCTTTTTAAAAATTTTTCTCTGACTACATTACTTGAAGATTCATGTTTTCAAGTTCTGTAACTCTTTCTTCTGTTTGATCTAGTGTATTGTTTAAGATTTTGAATGTATGTTTGTATTTCCTTCAATGAATCCTTCAGTTTCAGAATTCCTGTTTGATTTTTTCATGATATCTATCTCTTTGGTAAATTTCTCACTCATAACCTGAATTTTTTTCCATTCATTTGTATTTTCTTTTTTACTTCTCCTGTATTTCACTGATCTTCTTTACTATCTTTGAGTTATATTTTCAGGACTTCATCAATTTCTTTTTCATTGGAATCTGTTGGTGATGAATTATTGTGTTCCTTTGGAGGAGTCGTATTTTGTAGTTCCCCGCCCCCCATGTTTCTTATGTCCTTACATTGGTACCTGCACATCTGGTATAATAGTTGCTTCTTACAATTTTTGAATTTGCATTTATGAGGGGCTTTTTTCCTGAAAATTTTGATTGGTGTTTTTGGGGTAGACCACTTTGTCTTTGATTCTGGTTGCACATATTAGTGTAATCCCCATATTATTTTGTAAACCATAAACACTATCAGTAGTGTTATGTATCTTATTGTGTTAAGGGAAGCTGTGTCAAGTTTTCCTTGGAATGGGAACATCAACTGGACTATCCTGTGGGCTGTTATGGTGGCAGCTGTGGGGCAAGTGTGCCTGTCCTTTTGCCTTATGTTGGTGTACTCTGGCAACAGGGGTAGAGGTTCAAGATGGGCCAATTCTTGGATATGTGTGTGGCTTTCTTAGCTGCTGGAATTTGCAGTTGTTGGCTAAGCAGGTAAGCAGGTCCTCTAACTCCTGGCTAGTGGATGTGTCATGAGCAAAGGTAAATAGCAGTGATAAGGCAATCCTTTGGCTACCAAACAGTCCATGCTGGTGTTATCAATTGTTCTGATAGGCCAGGAAAGCCAGTCCCTAGGCCTGTGTATGGTATGTGCAGGTTTATGCCAATTGTGATTGTGGTAATTTGGGTGGGCCCATCCTCCAGCCCTCAAGAGGAGTGCTTTGGTGCAAATCGTTGTAGTTTGGGTAATCTACCAGGCCATTGACAGTGTTATTGGGCACTGAGGGGGTGAAATGGAGTGGGACCAAGCAGACGCATCCTGAGACCCCCCCCACAGTGGTGCATGCAGGAACTGGCTATGGTAGGCATGGGTGGGGTGATCCCTAGAGCCCTGGTTTAATGTTTGGATTGTGGGCAAAATGGTTATTGTACAGCTGTGTTACTGGGGAAGACAAGGTTGCTGACATTGGCAGCAGTCATAAATAGGTGGGTGGAGACTGCATTATTTTGACCTAGATGAGGACTATTTGGGGAATACCTTTTACTCTGGGAGATTTTAAATGTACAGTTACCCTGCTTTTTGGGGCTTAGGGATTGTGGCTTATGGCTTGTTCTTTAGTCCTGGCAGCAATAGCCAGCAGCAGTGCTCAACATCATGCAGTCAATGTTAATAGGGCTTCAGAGATGTGGAAATATATGGGTTGTTGGGCCTCAGTGCAGGATGCATCTTGGTGTGTTGTGTTCTCAAAGTGGTGCTGTGCTATATGCTGCTCATGTTTTGAGGAGTGGGGTTGGGATCTTGCATGATACCCCTCTCTTGGGTAATCGTATTATTTGGCTTCTAGGAAGCTCCCTGTGCTAGTCTCAGGACCCACCTGGGTTGAGGGAATCTTAAATGGCTAGGATTGAGGGAGTTGGTGGTGGGAATGTGGACTACATAAAGTCATTCAGTCATCCATTTTATGTGTTGAAAAGCATCTTCAGGCTCCCAGAAGGCTGCCTGGTTTCTGTCTCCTTCCTTTCCTTAGGTGTTTCTTGGCACTTATTTATTGAGTTTCAACCTTCTCTCTTATGTGATTTATTTGAAATGTGATTATTTACTTACTATTTTTGTTCTTTATGGAAGAGGTGAATACAAGATACCTCTGAGTAGCTATTTTGAAGTTCATTATCTACATGGATGCCTTTGAATGTATTCATTTTGCTAAGAGTCTCATTCTTGTTTCTTTCTGAACTCTTAGCTGTTCTAATGTATTCCTCAATCAATAGTCTCTTTCCCTGGGTGTCTGTGGATCTTCAGTCTCCTTGAGATTTTCACAAGCCTGGGTCATTGCTTCCTGCCACTTATAGCCTGAATGCTGAGCTGGGGCACTTTTGGTTATCTGAAATTCAAGTTAGAATAAAGAAACCATACAGTTTATAATGTTGAAAATTCAGTGAATTTCACTCTTTCTTGTTTGCAGAAGACTGGGGATCAGGGTAATACTTTCCCCAAACCAGATCATGCCATATCAAAAAGGGATGTGACAAAGACAATTAAAAACACCAGGGAATTTTCAGTTTTGAATGTGGCATTTTCTTAATTGGGCACTCACATGGTTGCTGTGAATGTGACTTCCAAGGTACTACAAAGTTATTTTAGTCACTAGTTGTTTATACAAGCAGGTACCAGGTAAAATAGGTTCTGTAAGTTTGTTCTTAAATTGAATTTGTATGTAACTTTGAACAGGTGCATTTACCTATTTCCTATAATAGCCTCTATTCATAATGTGAGTCATATGTCAGTTGGATGTTTGTAACTTGGGGACTAACTGCATAATGTATCCAGGAGGGACTGAAGTCTAGAAATTCCTAGCCCTAGCCCTTCATCTTTCTGAATTCTCTCTGTTTTTTTTTTTTTTTTTTTTTTTTTAATTTCAGAGATAATGTATCAGGTCATATACTGTTAGGGTAACAAACAGACAGAGTGTTTGATTTCTTTAAAAATCCTATCTTTTGGCTCAATAAGGAACCATGTGCAAGGTGAAGATATGGAGCCATTATTAATTGTGAGCACTCTTGTGTAGTCCAGAAAGCATGGTAGCTTGATAAGAGAAGAAATTCTTTTGCTGTTGTTTGGAGAATTGATCTATGAATATATATACAGTATTCATTTCAGGTATACTAATATATTTAGAATTTAAAGCTAACATTTGACAGTTTATTTCCCAAAATACTACGTTCATATTCCTCAAATTACCATCTGTTTTACATGAGTACAATTGAGATAATATTTTGAAGTATGCTAGAAAGTATAATTTTAGGAGATTCATATTTGTAATCATACAGTCTCAGTGTAATCATTGTAATTATACAGTCTCTGGCTTACTTCAAATATAGTGTATTTCATATAATAGCTTTACTGGACTAATAAATTGATTTGAAATTTTAAAAATAATGTATATAGCATATGTGTAGAATTTTATTTATTTAAAAAAGATTTTTGAAGTGAACTGAATCCTTTTTTACATGCAATTTCGTGTGACCATATAAAAATAGACTAATTATTTTAAACATAATTACTTTGCCCTGAAAAAATTAATAGTATAGCAGAAAAATTACAGCAGAGTCACATGTAAAGTCTAAACACTAAAAATTCTTGTAAAAATCCCTTGAATCATTCATAAAAGTTAACTAAATGCATGCCATCTTGTAAATGTACACACATGTACATTAATAAGTACATATAATAGTTAATTAATACTCAAATATATTAGCCCTATTTAAAGTATAAGTATAATATTGTATGAGAAAGACAAAAAGTACCCAATGTACTCAGCCTTACTATGAAACTAATTTAGGGCTTTCACATGAAAGCTATAACCCAGTTACAACCTAAGAATAGGGGAAAGGGGGAAAGGGAGAAGAGGGAGGGGGGTTGAGGGAGGGGTATTGGTG
>CAUYPK010103964.1:0-13918 GCA_963574355.1 Loris lydekkerianus
ATTTATTCTTTATAATCTGAAAAGGTGAGCTCTTCATATCCCCACATTACAAATGAAGGTTTGAAAATTTATGCGGTAAGGTATATTGATCCTTTCCTTCAAAAACATAATCTCATGAGGGTGGCAGGTTTAAAAAAAAAAAATATATATATATATATATATATGTGTGTATATATACATATACATACATATATACATATATATTTATATATACATATACAAAGATAGGGCAGCAGTTCCTCCCTTACAGAGTTTTGAAAATTAAATGAGTTAATACATGGAAAACAGTTGGAAGAGTGCTACCTAAATGTGGCCATTATTATTAATGGGTCCTAATGCTGGTTGAAAATAAAGTATTTAAATGTAATTTATCCTTTTTCTCATTATGTGGCATTTGTAATTTGTTCACTGCTTGTGAAACAAATTACAGGGTAATTTAAATTACAGGGTAGAGAAAACAAAACATGTTATTGATCATTTTAATTATGAACCCATATTCTGCCCACAAAATTTTATAAACTTAAACATTTTCTCACTTTTCTTAGATGAGTAGAAAATATGTTTTAAAAAAAAAGGACCCTTGATGAACAAAATTATTATACATTCAACATCAAATATTTTACTGTGCAGTTTTTCTTGTTTTGAGATACAGAGCAAGAATTATAAACATTTTGAAGACGTACGTAGTTGGATTTATATCTGTTATGCCATATTTTTTTATGTTTCCTGTTGCTTTTGTTTCTCCATTCTTCTTTTACTGCTTTCTTTTGTGCTAAGTGGATATTTTCTAGTATAACATTTAAATGTCTTTAGTGACTTTTTAACTTGTTTTCTTAGTGGTTACTCTTAATTCCAATAAGATATAAAAACATTACATCTATATAGGCTATTCCTTCTTCCCTGTTTGTGCTATTATTGTAATACATATGGCAGATATATAAGTTCTATACACAATAATACATTGGTATCATTAATACTTTATAGAAATATATTGTCTTTCAGTAAAGCTGAGAGAGGAAAACAAGTTCATATTTGGAGTATTTGTTCTATTACTCTTCTTATTTATTAAGTTCAGTTCTTGTCATTTGTTTTTGTGAATTTGAATGAAAATTTAGTGTGATTTTCCTAATCCAGCATAGCTTTGTTCCTACTCAACTCAGTTGTGTTCTGGATCATTCATTGATTTAGTTCCTTTGTGTGGGTTCCTTTAGCTCTTTAAGCATACTTATAATGGATGCTCAAAGTCAAGTCTGTGGATCTTCTCACAGGTGATTTCTGCTGTCTGCTACAGGCATACCTCTTTTTACTGCATCTTGCTTTATTGCATTTCACAGTTATTGTCTCTTTTAGAAGTTATAGGCTTGTGGCAACTCTGCATTGAGTAAATCAATCAGTGCAATTTTTCCAAATGCATGTGCTCATTTCTTATTTCTTTGCCACATTTTGGTAATTGTTACAATATTTGCAAAGTTTTCAGCTTTATTATATCTGTTATGGTGATCTGTGATCAGTGATCTTTGATGTTGTTACTGTTATAACTTGGGGCCGGTACACCATGGACTGTGCCTGTGTAGGACAGTGAACTCAATAGATAAATGTGTTCAGACTACTCCACCGACTGGCTGTTCCCCCATCTCCCTCCCTCTCCTGAGATGGTCCAGTCCTGAGACCCAGCAATATTGAAATTAGGCCAAGTGATAACCTGGCAATGGCCTATGAGTGTTCAAATGAAGGAGGACTCACACAGCTCTCACTATAATTAAAAGCTAAAAATGATTAAGCTTAGTAAAGAAGACATATCAAAAGCCAAGATAAGCCCAACACTAGGCCTTTTGTGCAAGTTAGCCAAGTTGTGAATGAGAAGGAAAATTTTATGGAGGAAATTAAAGGCACTACTCCAGTGAGCACAGAAATGATAAGCAATCAAAACAGGTACAAGGAGAGTTTCAGTGGCCTGGAGAGAAAGTCACAACATGCACAGCATTCACTTACGACAAAGCCTATTCCAAAGCAAGACTCTATCTTTAAATCTACAAAGGTTGGAAGAGGTGAAGAAATTTCAGAAGAAGAGTTTCAAGCTGTCAGACTTTGGTTCATTAAGTTTAAGGAAAGAATCCATCCCCATTAATATAACAGCACAATGTGCTGATGTTGAGGCCGCACCAAGTTATTTAGTAGATCTAAGATGACTGATCAAGGTGGCTACACTGAACAGCTGGCTTCCAGTGTAGACAAAACATCCTTATGTTTTCTAAGAAGAATGTGCCATCTAGGACTTTTGTAGAGAGAGAAATCAACACTTGGTTTCAAAGCTTCAAAGGGCAGGCTAACTTTTTTGTTGATTCTTTCTTTCTTTCTTTTTTTCTTTCTTTCTTTCTTTTTTTCTTTCTTTCTTTCTCTCTCTCTCTCCTCTCTCCTGTCTTTCTCTTTTTTTATTTCTTTCTTTTATTTTCTTTCTTTCTTATTTTAGATGAAAGGGGGTACCTATGATTAGTCTACATAGTTTGCATTTGTAAGGTTAAAGTCTGAGGTGGAGCTTTGTTCTTCACCCAGGAAGTATACTGTATATCTGTGCATTGTACCCATTGGGTGAGAACCCACCAAATCCCTTCTTCCCTCCCCAACTGTGTTTTTGTTTTTGTGTGAGCCTGTAGTTCTTAGTCTACTAGTTTCAATTTAATGCTGAGCACATGCGATGGTTGTCTTTTCATTCCTATGATACTTCTTAGGAGGATGCTTTTCAAGTCCAAGTCTGTCCATGTTGTTACAAAACATGCACAATGGCTAAATAGTACATTTAGCCACATTTTTATGGCCAAATAGTATTCCAAGGTATACATGTGCCACAGTTTATTAATCCTTTCTTGTGTTGAAGGGCAAATGGGTTGTTTCAACATCTTTGCAATTACGAACTGAGCAACTATAAACATTCAAGTACAAATGTCCTTGTGGTAAAATGTCATTATTTTCTATGGGGTAGATGCCTAGTAATGGGATTGTAGGGTAAAACGTTAAGTCTATTTAAAGTTCTAGACACTAAACTATAAAAACACTAGAAGATAGTGTGGGAAAAACTCTTAATATTACCAGCACCAGGAAAGAATTTATAAAGAAGACCCCAATGGTGATCTCAGCAGCAACAAGAATAAATAAATGAGACCTTATCAATTTTAAAAGTTTCTACATAGCTAAGGACACAATCAAGGAGACAACCTTCAGAATGGGAGAAAATATTTGCATGCTATGAAACTGAAATGCAGTTCCTTGGGTTATGCATGCAAATGTTGCACAACCAATTTAAAGTACTCTGACTGCACATCAAACCTGACTATGTACTGTAAACCAACCTACAAGTATGAAAAATAGATATGTAAATATCACAGAGAGCCCAGGACACAAGATGGGTTCAAAATATAATGCACTGGGAATCTGCCATTTTTAGAGTCTTGGTGGGAAGCAGAGACCAATCTCTCACTTACAAGAAGCTGAAAGCTAGTGCCTAAATATAAAGCTTGCTCTTGTTCTCCTGGATGGAGTCTTTGATTCTACAGTGAGGGGCATATGGGAAAAAAGGCAGTTGGGAATGTATTTCCCTGCTAGAGCTATCATTCAGGGTGCAGTGGTTGTGGTGCCAGCTCTGATGCTCTGTGTCCAGTGGCAGCAGCAGTGGTACCCTAACTAGGCTGTTCTAATAATGATAATATAGTTGGTGTTACAGGCATCTACTTAGTTTCTTACCATTTTATTGATATTCATCTTTCATCATTCCCTGAGTTTTTTTGGTCTCAAAATTATAAGCACAGAGAAATGTTCTCTCCTCTTGAGAAATAAGAGGTGGTAAGAGATTAAATAAAAAGAGAGAGATAGTTCAGATGGGACAGAGAAGCAAAATTTCCAGTGTCGAAAAACCCCTTTAACTTTTTTATTTTCTAGCATAAGTAATATTTATTCTGCTCAGAGAAATCTTTGTTGTTACCATTAACTACTGTTTTGAAACATGAAAAATGGTACAAACATTGATTCAAGAATAAATTTCCCTGCTCAAAATGTGTATAATTGCAAAAGGCGAATATGCAAGAAATATTGTCATGGTAATTTTTAGTAGCCACTCACCTGCAGTAGTGATTCATAAATGACCTACAATATTCAAAAAAGGGTAAAAATCCAACACTTTGGCTGCAGATCAAGACTGCTTATGTGCTTTGAGCCCAACCCCAAAGTATGAGAATTAAACTAGTAAACATCACTTGGAGCCCAGGACACAAGATGGATTCAGAATATAAAACGATATCCCATGGCAAAGACAGAAATCAAACGTTTCTTTTACAGTCAAATTCCTTTCGACAAAAAGTCTAGGCCTGATTAAAGTGTTTCCCAAGTTCAAAGACAGGCAAGATGGATGGGGCTGCACACTGTAGATACGGGCAGCTCATCAGAACCGTTACCATATTTGTTTGGAAGCAATAGACCAATACAGAAAAACTCAGCCTCATCTCTCACTGTGATTTGTTGTATTTATCTGGTAGGCAAATGTTCTTTGGATTGAAGTTGCTTCACCACCAGAATATTTTTCTTAAATACCATTTCAGGGAAGGCAATTTTTAACATGCCCATGTTTCTGATAAATAAAAATGATTCCTAATTTGTGCAAAATGCATTTCAGCTCTTTGACATGTCCTTGCATCTATTCCATTATTGCAACATCAAAACAACCTGTGAGGTAGTCAGGGAAAGGAAGAAAAAGGTAATGTATTTGCTGAGTGCCTACTGTATGCTAGGTAACATATATTTTATGTCATACCATCCTCACTCCAGCCTTTTGATACAATATCTTTAATTAACGAAGATAGAGACAGATGAACTGGTTATTCCAGTTAACCCAGTCCAGATGTGGATGGTGTGCTACCTGGCTTGCAAGTCTATGCATCTTTCCTCAAACTCTGTTGTGGCACTTCTTGGTCCACCTAATGGAAAGATAAAGTCATGTGCAGGGTATCACCTCTGAATGGATGTCTAAGGAAACAATTCCTGTATCATCAACAGAACAAGTAGCTGAACTGAAGAAACAAAAGGATGAAATCCACTGTAGCAATAAGGACATCACACAGAGAATACTGTAAGGCCATTCAGGCCAGGCAGCCTTGTGCTGGGACCCCTAAGCTGAGAGAAGGCTCCCAAACTACTTTTACAAGTGTCCTTGCTTAGGGATCTTAGGGGAATCTCTTAGCTTTTTAAGGTGTCAATTTCCTTTTCTACAAAAACTTCAAGTGAACTTACTAGTTTGCCATCTGTGGTAAAGAAGGAGATGAGACACTTAGGAAGCCTGGTAATTAAGAAGTGTGAGCGGGCATAGGAATTGACAAGAATGCGAACTCTGAGAAGTGCTCCTACTTCTCCTTTGGGAGTGTATTTCTGATAAATATATATATATATATATATATTTTTTTTTTTCTTTTCCCTCTCTACTCCAGGTGTCCATCATGTTTCCATTCTTGTAACTCTCACTCCCACGTGAAAGACCTGAGAAGTTGGAGCCCTAAGGTAAATAAAAGGGTGATGTCCCTACTCTAGGAGAAAGTGTGAGTTCCCTCTTCCTCTGCCATTCTGTTCTAATGAGGCCCTCAAAGCACTGACTGATGGCCACCCACCCTGATGGGACTGTGTCTTCTTTACTCTGTCTATGCATTCAAATGCCTTGTAAGAAGTCACTAATGTAAGGTTACCTAGGAGCAAAAGAGGACAAAGAGTTTCTCTCCTACCCCTTCCTCGTCCAGCTGTGTGTTTTTCACATGAAAAGAAGAGAAAATCTCTACTCATTGTAATATAATCTACCTGTTCATGGTGGAACCTCAAGGGCTTTACAAATTGTTCCCATTTCTGCTCCTAACAGATGTCCTCAAACTTTTTAAACAGGGGGCCAGTTCACTGTTCCTCAGATCATTGGAGGGCCAGACTATAGTTAAAAAAAAAAACAAACAAACAAAAAAAAAACTATGAACAAATTCCTATGCACACTGCATATATCTTATTTTGAAGTAAAAAAACAAAACGGGAACAAATACAATCACACTGCCTCATGTGGCCTGCAAGCCGCAGTTTGAGGACCCCTGATTAGTATTTCCAGTACTTGAATCATCTCCATTTTAAACAATGTCCTAAGAAAAATCCATGCTATTTGGATAATTGTATAGACTTTCAAGAAGACTACTTAAAAATCTGTGCTTCATATTAGTGTATAAACTTTGATATGTTTGTTTATTAGAAGATTATGTTGCTTATCATTATGAGATTGGATAATTAAGTTCATAAACTCCTTCTAGAAAAAAAGCCACATACCTCACTGTTGAATATCACTATGGTCACCAAACGACCAAGGGGAGTACATCAAAGGTGACCGTGGTGATATTCAGCAATGAGGTATGTAGCACTTTTTCTAGGTTGAGTTCTTAAACCTATTTGTTCTACTTTAAATATATTCTTTAGTGTTGATGAAAGGAAGAAACAAAGCTTGCTTATTTTAAAATCTATTATGACAATCTATTATGACAAATTCAGGAAGATGAGATTTAATAGGATGTTTATTGTATAGATTAAGAACCAAACTCAGAAAAATATAAGAGTTGAAAAAATGAGTTTAAGTATTTGCTTTGCAACTAATGTATTACTTTCCATTCACCAAATTATTTGGTCCTGTTACTTCATCCATAAAAGGAAAAGGATTTGGGAATTCTAAGTAACCTTCAGTTCAGACCCCCTAGAATTTTTCATTTTATCTATTGGCTTATTAAGGTGACAAGTTAGGTCTCCTGGACAGTTTTCAAAGGAAAAAAGAAGTAGATAAAAGAAGTAGATTGAAAGATTCTTCCCAACATAAGAGAAATAATAGAACTGTACATGGGCACTACAAAATGGTATCAGAGGAGGCAGAGGCAATTTACTCACTTGGGGAAAAAAGCAAGATAAGATGTGAAGTACAATCCTGCAGGGGGATGACAGTGGATGTTCAAACTGAGCAAAAGGATTTTGAATTGAAGGTGGGCAAGACATTCTGGGACAAATGACATTACTGAGAAAAATATTCTAGACATGTAAGCTTTAGAAATGGTGAATCAAGGATCTTAACCCAATGAACAAAATGTGCAAAAGTGTATCTTGTAGAAATAGGATGCTTCTATGTTTATCAAAACATCTGCTTCAAAGTTCCTTGTCCCCCCAATTTCCTACCACAATCAGGTTTGAAATTTTAATCTCCTTTGTTAACAAATTATAATTCCTTTCACTCACAGTTGGTATCTTAATTCTCATGAACCTTATCACAAAGTATCTCTAGCCTTGACAAAACTCACCTGGATTCAAGTGTTTATTTCCAGGTAAGCTGGCCAATGGGTCAAAGTGGAAAAATACAGAGGTTAAGTTTCTTCACCTTTAAGGGTCTATATAATTATGGTTCCAATCACAGCAGAAACCCTGAGCTCTAGTGAGGGGAGTGTGTGTGTATGTGTGTGTGCGTGTGTATGTGTGTATGAGAGAGAGAGAGAGAGAGCAAGCTTGTGTGCTAACTTTCTTGGTTTTCTAGATTGGCTTGTAACTTCCAAACAAGGTTTAATAGCTGAATCCCAACTGCTTTTAATGGAGAGTGATCCCAATAGCATTTTGTGGAATGAATTGAGCATAGAAGGGGTTCTAAAATGCAGGGTATTGGATGGAGTTTTACTTCCTATTTGGCAGTGGGGAGCCCTCTGCTCACAGATAAGCCCATGTTTAACTCTCAGTTTCCTCCCAATCTTTATTTCCACTACATGCAACTTTTTAAGCAGTAGCCTAACCCACTTTCCAAGGAAACTCTCTGCTAGGACATATTAGAGAGAAAAATGACATCATAAAGACTTAAATATGGAAGAGACATTTTAAAGCTTCATGATGTTAGACTAACCAGCTATCATCATCAGTTAGAGTGGTGATAACTGTATCATGGTCTAGTGGGTAAGAAATAAAATGAGGCAAGTAGAAATCTTTGTTCCAATTCCACCTCTATTGTTAGTCACTGAGTTCTTTTTCATGAGTAAAAATTATTCAACTTCCATTTCTAATGCTTGGTTCCTAAAAGAATTAGTTGTTTTCTGGCTTCACAAAAGATACACGTGGAACAAATAAAATTAGAAAAAAAGTCAATTGAAATTATACATCCTTATTTTAAAAGTTCCTGTCAGGTAATGCACTTCAACCCAAAGAACTTAAGAATCCTTGCAATCATTTCTTAACAGAGGCTTAAAATACCCCTTTCTCTTGAGAAGGTAGAATTGAAGTATACTTCAAGTTCTTACACGATGTGGTTAAGTGTACTTCAGTTTTGTTGCTGTTTAAGCAAGCCCTATCCATACTCTGGTCCAAAAGTTCATAATCCACAGAAAAAAATTTCAGTAGAGAAAGTAGGATTCTATTTCAAAAGCAGGAAAAGACAAATAGCAACCCCAAATCGTCCACAAAATCACACCATTGCAAAAACTACTCCATCTCACAAAATTCCTGGGTGGCAATCAAAGGTAATCTTGTTCTCTAGTAATATCTACCTGTCTCATGTGGTTGAAAAAATGAAGGCTATTGAGTTACAACATTATAGTCATTGAGCTGCTGCACCCCAGACCTGCTGGACCAGAGAACGTATTTTTTATTCTGCCTCTTCTGCGTGGAAGTGCATAGCTCCCAAAGACCATCCCTCCCTTGCTCCACTTTCCCAGTTGAGAACAACAGGTGTCGATACAGGACACAACATTTTATATTAGAAAACCTATTTAGAAAAAGTTGAATTGAATCCCTCAAGATCTCCAGATATGAATACAATGTTTCTTGCTTGTATTAATTGACCTCTTTATTTTAGAATGTAAGCTGTGAAGATCACTTTTGCCCCTGCATCCCATCACAAGCTTAGCTTGTCTTGCTGTTGATGGATAAAGTATGTGTCAATAAATAGGGAAACAGAAGGCCGGAGACAATAATTATTTTTCATCGAAACTTATTGAATGGTGCCTGATGTCAGCAGAGAACAACTAACTTATTTCTCTCCCTCCCTGATGTGTTTATATTCTTCCATTCTTTTATTTAACATACGTTTATTGAGACCCTACAATGGATCAAACACTATGCTAGGTTTTGGTGGTCCAACATTGGCTACAACAGTTCCTGCTTTCAAGAAGGTGGTCATCCAATTTGACAGAAAGGTAATGAAATATAGGCTTACTTTGGACACATTATGGGTTCAGTTCCAAAACACCACAATAAAGTGAATATTACAATAAAGCAAGTCACCCAAAATTTTCAGTACATATAAATTTTTGGTTTACATGTTACTGAAGTTTGCTGAATATGCAAAACATTATGTACAAAAAATGTACATACATTAATTTAAAAATACTTTATTGCTAAAATATGCAAATGGTCACCTAAGGGAGCAAGTCATATTCTTTATGCTAGGGAAGGGCATTACCTGTATGTTGATGGCTGACTGAGTAGGGTGGTGATTCCTAGAAGTGGGGTGTCTGTAGCAATTTCTTAAAATAAGACAAAAATGATGTTTGCTGTATCAATTAATTCTTCCTTTCACAAATTTTTTCTCGGTAGCATGTGCATGCAAGGCTGTTTGATATGATTTGATCCACAGGAGAACTTTCAAAATTGGGGTTAATCTTCCTAATATAAACATTTGTGCTGTCATCCAGGCTTCATTGTTCCATTGCCACAGCACAGGAAGAGTAGAGTTGGCATTAATTCTTAAGGGCCCTAGGATTTTCAGAATGGTAAATGAGCACTGGCTTTGATTTAAGGTTATCCGCTGCATTAGCCCCTAACACAAGAGTCAACCTATCATTTGAAGCTTTGAAACTAAGCATTGATTTCTCCTCTGTAGATAGGGAGTACTAGATAGTATATTCTTCTAATAGAAGGCTGCTTTGTCTACATTGGAAACCTGTGTAGCCACTTTCATCAATTACCTTAACCAGATCTGCTAAATAACTCACCGGAGCTTCAACATCAGCACTTGCTGCTTCAACCTTGGACTTTTATGTTATGAAGATGGGTCTGTTCCTCAAACCTAATGAATCAACCTCTGCTAGATTAAAACTTTTCTTCCCCATCTTCCTCAGCTCTTTCACCTTTTCTAGACCTGAAGAGAATAAGGGTTTTGTTCTGGATTAGGTTTTGTCTTTCAAGAATGTTGTGGCTGGTTTGATCCATCAACACCATTAAAACTTTCTCTGTATCAACAGTAAGGCTGTTTTCCTATGCAAGTATTCATTTCATCACTGGAGTAGCCCTTTTCATTTTCTCTAAAAATTTTCACTTTGCATGCATTCACAACGTGGCCAACTATTTGACACAAGAGGTCTGGCCTTTGGGCTACCAGATCTTTTGGCATGCATTCTTCACTGAACTCATTCATGGGCCTCCTCACTGACAAATCAAAAGTTCATTTCTAATTTTTAAAGGAAACACTTTAACACTGACAAATCAAAAGTTCATTTCTAACTTTTAAAGTAAACAATTTAACGTGAACACTTAGGCAGTGGATCTCAATCTTTCTAATGCCTCCTAATGCCATGACCCTTTAATACAGTTCCTCATGTTGTGGTGACCCCCAACCATAAAATTATTTTTGTTGCTACTTCATAACTGCAATTTTGCTATTGTTATGAATTGTAATGTAAATATCTGAAATGCAGGATGTATTTTCATTGTTACAAAGGGGTCATGACCCATAGGTTGAGAACCGTTGATTTAGAGGCTATTGTTGCATAATTAATTGGTTTAATTTCGGTATTGTGTTTCAGGGACTAGAGAGCTCCAGGGAGAGGGAGAAAGATGGGGAAACCACTAGTCAGTAAAATATCAGAATACACATTTATCAAGTAATTTCACTATCTTATGTGGGTGTGATTTCTGGCACCTCAAAATAATTACAATAGTAACACGAAAGATCACTGATCACATATCACTGTAACAGATGTTATAATGTAAAATGGTATATGTTAATAAAAAAGATTTAAATGTTGAAAGAATTACCAATGTGACACAAAGACCCGAAGTGAGCATATGTCATTAGAAAAAAGGTGGTGATAGCCTTGTTAGTCACAGCATTCCCACAAGTCTTCAATTTGTAAAAATCCTAGTATCTAAGAGGCACAAGAAAACGAGATATGCCCGTCATTTAATAGCAATTTATTGTGATAAGTGCTATGTTAGATTAGGTATGTGATGCTGGTAGTAGGAAGGAGGTCAGGAAAGGCAGCTTGAAAACTCTTCAAAGTCGAATCGTTATCTAGAAATGAGTTATCATCTAACAATGAAAGTGAAGAAGGTTTCTGGGGTTCTGAAAATGGTTTAATATACCTCATAAGATGAAAAGTAGAGAATAAAAGAGTAGAGGCAAATAGGATAATCTTTCAAAGAAGTTCTGCGATCCACTCATGAAATAACATTAAGCTTTGTGTGTATGTGCATATCATTTCTAAAAAGGCATAACTTTAATTCATAAGGATAATATAGGAAATATTAAGTTGGGGTCAATTATGTGTACAAAGATGGTATCTACATTCTTCTGAATGTCAGTTTCACAACTGAAGATCAATATAGAAATATGTTTATTGAAGGAAAACAAAAGGTACCGTTCCTTTTTCACAGATCATATATTGAGGTGGGAGAAGTAACACTTCCTTAAGCAACTGAAAAATAATAATTCCGTTTCACAGATGAGGAAATTGAAAGATAGAGTTCAACTAAGTGAAACTCTGTATTCGTATATATGATAAAACCAGAATTAAAATTTACTAATACCAGACCAGCAGGACTAGACAACAAATGACATGGCATATTGATGACCCTCAAGAACAGCTAAGCTATGGCTTTAACTTGACTGCTGATATTTAGGCAAATGGCTGCGTAGGCTTTACATAAGAATTAAGGACTCTTATTTCTAACCTTCTTAGATTCTTAAGTATTTTAATTTCAAGGACAAATACATTTATTTGTTACCTATGAGTTTTAGAAAGGTGCAAATGATAGAATAAATTTACTATGTTTAACTGAAAGTATGCCTACCTGGTATAGAGGTCAGCCTGTGGTTTTTCTGTTTAAGCATTAATATTTCAAATTTCTCCATGAAACTGAAGGTTCACTGATAAGAAGTCCTGATGGATACAGAACTACTCTTAGCCAATGTCTGATCAGCTGCTGTGGGGAGCTTCTCCATATTTTTTATGTCTATTTTATGTTTGTTTCCACCTCAGTATTCACCTGTAGATGCTGTGTGTCTAGATGGAAAGTGCTAGAAAAGCTGTATACAAGACTCTCCCACATCATTTGTTCTGGGGAAAGTTTTCATGAATCTTAAATCATTGCACAATTGAAGGGTTTTATGTTAATTTTTCTACTCTATGAACAAATTTGTTCCTTATAAAAGTGGCATTGGGAATTGGATGCTTATGTTTATGGCACATTTACTATGAGCTTTTATCTTCCCAAGTACTTTATTCACAAATTTGATTCTTATAATAACCCTACAATTACTATTTTATTCTGTATCTAACAAATGAAAATATCCACCAATTGATGGGAGCACATAGCCACCAATTAACTTGTCCACAATTGCATACCTAGTAAACTAGTCACAATACAAATCTAAACTGTCTGATTTAAGAAAATGGCTTCACTTTCCTTATTTTAAAGACACTACATACTTATTTACTTAGAACTGAATGACACTGTCTTAATTTTGTGCTTTAAAATTTTTCTTTTTACTTTTGAATTATTAGGTTCTCTTCTACAATTAAGACAAACCATCTTAGGTTATCAAGATAGCTATTAAAATCTTCATTTTAGAAAAACAGCTGAGTCTCAGAGGGGATGAGTTAAGTTCTGAAGCAGGGTCATTCCAGACCAACTAATTCATTCACTATTTCTTTTTTTTTTTTTTTTTTTTTTTTATTGTTGGGGATTCATTGAGGGTACAATAAGCCAGTTTACACTGATTGCAATTGTTAGGTAAAGTCCCTCTTGCAATCATGTCTTACCCCCAGAAAGTGTGGCACACATGAAGGCCCCACCCCCCTCCCTCTTTCCCTTTTTCTGCTTCCACTCCCCCCCATAAACTTAATTATCATTAATTGTCCTCATATCAAAATTGAGTATGTAGGATTCATGCTTCTCCATTCTTGTGATGCTTTACTAATAATGTCTTCCACTTCCATCCAGGTTAATACAAAGGATGTAAAGTCTCCATTTTTTTTAATAGCTGAACAGTATTCCATGGTGTACATATACCACAGCTTGTTAATCCATTCCTGGTTTGGTGGGCATTTAGGCTGTTTCTACATTTTGGCGATTGTAAATTGAGCTGCAATAAACAGTCTAGTACAAGTGTCCTCATGATAAAAGGATTTTTTTCTTTCTGGGTAGATGCCCAGTAAGGGGATTGCAGGATCAAATGGGAGGTCTAGCTTGAGTGCTTTGAGGTTTCTCCATACTTCCTTCCAGAAAGGTTGTACTAATTTGCAGTCCCACCAGCAGTGTAAAAGTGTTCCCTTCTCTCCACATCCATGCCAACATCTGCAGTTTTGAGATTTTGTGATGTGGGCCATTCTCACTGGAGTTAGATGGTATTTCAGGGTTGTTTTGATTTGCATTTCTCTAATATAGGGATGATGAACATTTTTTCATATGTTTGTTAGCCATTCGTCTGTCATCTTTAGAGAAGGTTCTATTCATGTCTCTTGCCCATTGATATGTGGGATTGTTGGCTTTTTTCATGTGGATTAATTTGAGTTCCCTATAGATCCTAGTTATCAAGCTTTTGTCTGATTCAAAATATGCAAATATCCTTTCCCATTGTGTAGGTTGTCTCTTTGCTTTGGTTGTTGTCTCCTTA
>CAUYPK010103967.1:0-12438 GCA_963574355.1 Loris lydekkerianus
TCTAAAAATAGACCTTCCATTCAATCCTGTAATTCCTCTACTGGGCATATACCCAGAAGGCCAAAAATCATATCACAACAAAGATATTTGCACCAGAATATTTATTGCAGCCCTATTCACAATTGCTAAGTCATGGAAAAAGCCCAAGTGCCCATCAATCCATGAATGGACTAATAAATTGTGGTATATGTATACCATGGAGTATTATGCAGCCTTAAAGAAAGATGGAGACTTTACCTTCTTTGTGTTTACATGGATGGAGCTGGAACATATTCTTCTTAGTAAAGTATCCCAAGAATGGAAGAAAAAGTATCTAATGTACTCACCCCTACTATGAAACTAATTTAGGGTTTCCACATGAATGCTGTAACCCATTTGCAACCTAGGACTAGGGGGAGGAGGGAAAGGGAGGGGAGGGAGGTGAGTGGAAGGAGGGGGATGGGTGAGAATACATTTGTGGTGCATCTTACAATGGTATTTGTGAAACTTAGTAAATGTAGAATGTAAATGTCTCAACACAATAACTGTGAAATTGTTTTTTTTTTTTAATTCAAAATAAGATATGTGCAGTGTGCTTAGGACTTTGTTCTTTTTTTTTTTTTTTTTTTTTTTTTTTTAAACTATAGTCTGGCCCTCCAACAGTCTGAGGGACAGTGAACTGGCCCCCTGTTTAAAAAGTTTGAGGACCTCTGTTTTAGAAGATTATTTTCAAATGTATAATTTCCTTTTATTGTTTTTACTCAATCAAAAGTATACATTAAATGATTCTTTTTTTTATGGGACATTTCTCTGCATGTTCTGTAGCCTTTTCTGAAGCATAAATTGACAAGAACGAAAATTTCTCACCCCTCAGACTCAATTTTAAGAATGCATGGGTTACTTCTGCTATTTCTAGAAGGAAGATCTTTCTCATAGGCCAATTAGCAAACATAAATATTGGCTTGTGTAAGCTATATGCCCTTTTATTTACTCTTGGGGTTTAAACCTTTGAGTCTGAAGGGATTACCTAAATAAATGTGAATTTCATCCATGCAGAAATCTCAATTTCCATTTTCCACACTTCATCTATATTTCACAAGATATATGATACAGGGTGGCCATGAAGTGCGTGTGCAATTTAAAATTGCACACTATTTATTTTATTTTTGATAGTTTGGGATTTATTGATGGCACAAAGAATTAGGTTACACTGATTGCATTTGTTAGGTAGAGTCGCTCTTATAATTATATCCTGCCCCTAAATGGTGTGTCATATACACTGTGCACCCCCATCATTCTCCTACCTACCCTCTCCCTAATCCCTCATTCCCCTACCCCCCACCTTGTATTAGCTCATCTACTACCTTCATATTAGAATTGAGTACACTGGATTCTTGCTTCTCCATTCTTGTGATGATTTACTAAGAACAATGTGTTCCACCTCCATCCAGGTTAATACAAAAGATGTAAAGTCTCTACCTTTTTAATGGCTGAATAGTATTCCATGGTGTACACATACCACAGCTTGTTAATTCATTCCTGGGTTGGTGGGCATTTAGGTTGTTTCCACATCTTGGCAGTTGTAAATTGAGCTTCAGTAAATGTCCTTATGATAAAATAATTTCTTTTATTCTGGGTAAGTGCCTAGTAATGGGATTGCAGGATCAAATGGGAGGTCTAGCTTGAGTTCTTTGAGGATTCTCCATACTTCCTTCCAAAAACGTTGTATTAATTTGCAGTCCCACCAGCAGTGTAGAAATGTTCCCTTCTCTCCACATCCACGCCAGCATCTGCAGCTTTGAGACTTTGTGGAGAAATGCAAATCAATGCCCCCCACCCAGGAGATATCACCTCTATGCAGTGAAAATAGTACACACTATTGGAAATTGCACATGAACTTTTTGGCCACCCTCTACACAGACACACACACATAAACATATAAATGGCAGAGGAAAATATCATATACCATTTGTAGTCATCGACATTTCAAAATATATTTAGAGATATTCCTTTGGGGATGTCCATAGAAATAACAACACGCTTCTCCTCCAACAATTTGATAAAGATTGTGGAATATGTTTTGAGAACTTGAAAATAACTTTTTGAGAACTCAAAATAAAGAAAAGCAGACAGTATGTAAATTCAGCTATGTGTGAGACGAAGATAAAAGTTTTACTAACTCAAGTTAAGATATAAAGCTCCCAAAGTGAACACAGTTCATGTTATGGCCAAAATTACAAAGTTCAATGGGTGATCTTTTTCATGCTCTGACTCGCCTAGGGAGGTGTAAAGGAATTGCATAAGTAAGTATGATGAGGTCACGGTTTGTGAATGTTTTTCAGGCTAAACTTTAAGATATTCCTCAAGGTAAGATCTATTTGAGCGTGAAATTGCATCTCATGGGGCGGAGGGCAGAGGAGAAAAAGAAGCCTAAATGTTGTCATTTAAAACCATTGGAAAAAGCCCAGGAGAGAAACCATTCTCAGTGGCTAGTGGTCAGTTACCTAAGGAGTAATTTCCCCTCCCCTCCCCAAATGCCGTGATTATCAAATCCAAAGCTTTTAACAATTAAACAATGTAGAAAACACAGCATATTATCAATTGTATTCAATAGTGCAGAGGACAGATTGCTGGGAAACTTAAAAAAAAAAAAAAATTAGAGCTCAGCGCTTGTAGCTCAAGTGGTTAAGGCACCAGCCACATACACCAGAGCTGGCGGATTTGAATCCAGCCCAGGCCTGCCAAATAACAATGACAACTACAACCAAAAAATAGCCAGGTGTGGTGGGGGGCACCTGCAGTCCCAGCTACTTGGGAGGCTGAGGCAAGAGAATTCCTCAAGCCCAGGAGTTTGAGGTTGCTGTGAGCTGTGACAGCACAGCACTCTACCCAGGGTGACAGCTTGAGGCTCTGTCTCAAAAAAAAAAAAAAAAAAAAAATTGAATTTGAAGGACACAGAGTGAAGGATGTCAATTTCATAATCACCGATGGCAGATGAAATTCATTTGTTCCAGTTAGCACACTGGAGTATTTTAATGTCTGGATTTCTGCCGTTTATGAGATAGCTCACTTTTTGGGAGGCAGATTAAAATCCTTCCCTGTTTCAATCTTTCTCACTGGGTGCTGGTATCTGGGCCTCGTCTGATTTCTCATTACCAAATGACTCCTTCATTTTCCACAATGTTTATTTATTATTTATCTTTTAACATCGGATTAAACACCAAAAGGAAAGCTAGGATGTTCTTAACGATTTACGGGTGGTGATATTACCTCGGGTTTCCCTGGGTTAGTTAGTAACTTTTATGTGGCTTCATTAAATTCATTTTGGGATCGTTGATAAGATAGGATTTCTTTGCAATTCATTGAAAATGATTGAAAGCCCAATTGCCACTTGGATCAATAGCAGGTTTAAGTTATTTAGGGAAAAATAAAATTACTCTATGATGTCACAAGAAAGATTTACTTATTTCTCTAAGAGGGTTACTGCTAAGCAAAAGCCCCTACAATTTTCTGGAATTTTTCAAGGCAAATAGAATTTCAATTAATTTGAAGAAGAACATTGGGCGCCCTCCGTATTTTTTTTTTTTTTTTTTTTTTTTTTTAGTGCTTCCAAAGGAAAAACACAGTAGGCTCAAAGAAAATGGTCCATTTGCATGAATTGGCTAAGTGTAAAGGGACATTTGTTTCATTGCTATGCTGGCTGTCTCTGAGTAGAGAAAAATGATACACTCAATTTGAAATATAAAATGAACCCGTAGATCATTTCTCACAGACATATTCTGCGTTTTCCTGACTGTAGTTCTTGCATATTACTGATCTGACCCTCAGACAAAGACCATGCCTCTACAGAAGTTCCCTACCCAGAGTTGGACTGTCACCAAAATTTGTTATTTGAGTTTAGATATGTTCACATTAACACATCTCTTCCCTGTGGGATATCGTTCAACAATTACTTTAATGGGTTATCTCAGGAGGAGAAAGCAGCTTCCAGTCTTTAATTCTAGGAAAAAATAATTGTTAGAATCTTAAAACATGAGCAAATAATGCCTTGGTTTAAAATGGAAAGAACAGGGAAAGAAGTTTTCAGGGTAGTGCCTGTGGCTCAAGGAGTAGGGCGCTGGCCCCGTGAACTGGAGGTGGCGGGTTCAAACCAGGCCCTGGCCAAAAACTCCAAAAAAAAAAAAAAAAAAGTTTTCAGTACAGGACTTCTTAAATACATCTTTTTATCTAATCACCTTGCCTGAAGATGGCAAAGGGGGTGGGGGGATTACAATAATCCCCTCCAGTGGAACCAGGTGGTCCACTGGCAAAATTAGAGTAAATACAAAGATGTTTCAGTAGTAACATAATGCACGTCAATAAATAATATCTTTTCCTAACTTAAAAGTTCTGGATACATGTAATAGCCGGAAATTGTTGTCTGATAAAAATGAGTTTCACACAGTTCCTTAACTGTTACTGAAATCTAAGATAACTTTGGAATAATTCTTTATTTTAAAATTATTATTTAAAAAAGACCATAACTCAGTTTAAACCCATGGCATGTATATCTGGGCTGGTGTTGTCATACAGTTTACTTGCACATATATTATATCACATATCCATTGATATTAATTTTTGCTGTACACGTTCCCTTTTTGGAGAAATTGAATTAGGAAAAAAGCGATCGATTTTACCTTCAGTTATTCCATTCTTAGGGTTCTGTTTTCTCTCTGTTTGCCTGTGTGTGTGTGTGTGTGTGTGTGTGTGTGTGTGTTTTACAGATTTCTTTTTGGTCTCATGTTAGCAAAAAAAATCAATAATGCAAAAAATAATGTGATTATAACCTCTATGATATTTTACACATCCAATATATTAGCTGAAAATACTTGGTTTTGGCTTGATAAGATTTTTATTTTTCCTATAATATATAAGGGTGCTTGCTTTTCATATTTGCTTTTCTTTCTTTTTATATATTTATCTGTTTTTCCATCTGGTGGTTGGATATATTTCTGCCATATGAGTTACCTTATAGCAAATTTAGATATGCAGGAAAACAAATCACGCCACTCCTGAGTACGTCACTGGGATACACTCCTTGACACTTGTGGTCTGCTGAATTTGGGCTACCCAGAAACACCGGCTATTTTGTTTCCTAATCATCCTGCCTTTTAACTCAACATGATTATTTTTCTCCCTTGTATAACGAGTCGTTTGTATATTTAATTTACACTCACAACAGTCATATCTATTGGATATTTGGTGTGTAGCTGACATGCTTACCTCTGTTATCTATACACTGTTATTTATTTCTCAGAACAATCCCTCGTGCGTACCAATGACTAAATGAAGTGGTTACACAACTTGTCCACATTACAATACACGGGGGCAGCAGTATCAGAGCTAAGCTTGCACCCAAGCCATTGATGATGACATCAAAGGCAGGAAGAAAGTAGCTGGAGGGAGTATTCTGGGTTCAGTGTGATAAATTAGTCCATAGAATTTCCTGTTAAGAACAGAAGGTGACCACTGTGGATATGCCCTGGGAGCCGGGAGATGATGATGGAAAATGATTCCTTTGGAAAGAGAGCTTAGTGACAGGTATTTCAACTGTGCTGAGTGGCTTATTGTGGACTTTCCATCAATTGTAGCAATTTAATTTATTAATAAGGCACTAAATGTATATTTATATCACCATAGTCCACAAGTTATCTACAATGTATAATAGACATTTTCTCACTGACAACCCTATAAATGAATGCCTAAATCATTTTCTCCCTAAGAAAGGCTATAGTTGTCTTAGAATTATCTGTATAGAATAATTATATAATATATATATATATATAATCTGTATAGAATAATTGTATAATTATATTCTACATTATGTAATTATAATAATACATTATATAATTATTCTATACAGAATAGTCTACATTATATAATTCCATATAATATAGAATTATAATATAATTCCATATAATATAGAATTATATAATAATATAATATAGAATTATTCTCTATATTCCATATAATATAGAATTATTATAGAATTATAATATAGATTATAAAATAGATTAAAATATAATCTACATTATTATAGAATAATTCTATATATAGAATTATATAATATAGAATTATCTGTATAGAATAATTATATAATAATAAATAGAATCGGTATAGAATAATAGATTGTGTCCTTAAGATTTCTCTAATAAGCTATTTAAAAATAAATGTTTTTGCTTTTCTTTGTATCCCTTAATGTAATATATAATTATAATATACATTATACATTGTATACATTATATATACATTTCTGTATATTATACCTTACGGGCATTTTATTATCATTATTAATAAAAGCATTAATTTTCCATTCCAAGAGCAAAAAAAAAAATAACATGAACAATAAATTTATTCATTTTAAATTAGAAAGTTAAAGAAAAATGAAAAGTTAAGTGGGAAAAATTATTTCAGCAAAGTGAGACTCTGTCACCATATCCATATCTGGCTGAAATTGTATAATCAAAGGCTTTGGTAGCTAAACTCTAGATGGGAAATTACAAGGGGTAATTGTAAATAGCAAGGCTTGGTGATGGCAATACGCGTTTGAATATATCTAATCACAATCCTCAGAGTAAATCCACCACCTCTTGAAGTGTTCAGTTTTATCAGTGCTATCTATTCTGACAGTCACTTAAATTCTGCTGTGCTGGCAGTTTGCAAAAATAAAGTTGGAGATTATACAAACTGATACACACAATTATCTATGTGTCTCTGGTTCACATTTATGATTCAACGTCAAGTACGGTACCTGTGGGCTAGAATATCAGTAGCTTAGTAACTGCCACATTGTTGTGACTTTTCTTCATTGTATGTAATTGAAGATAATGTGATTTTGTTTGATTTTTTTTCTTACTGTTGCAAAAGTATATAAGAGCACACAATACAAAGGAATTGTCCTTTCAATTATATTAAAATAAAAAAATTAAACGAAAACTTAAATTTTCCATCATTGACATATATTATTCTCATAAATATAAATTTTGTCTTAGCACCCAGTGAAATACCTCTCAGCCAAAGTCTTGTTTGATTTATGACACCAAAGAGTGATGAACATTATTTACTGGTGGTGGATAATAACAGATTCACTAACAGGAAATGATATGCTACATTAAATTAATTTGATTTTGAGAGCAAAAAATTCTATGTTGTTAGTAACAGTTTCATTTATAAAATTCTAATTTTATATTTTAAATGGTTTTAAGCATTGTTATCATTACAACTTAATGACACTGAGTATGCCCTAATATATTTGTGGTTACTAACTATATAAAATTATTGTGAAATTTCAATAAAGTTAAAGAAATATGGATTTAGTACTATGACAATTATTACGCATTAGTTAAACCTTCTTGGCTACAGTTAATGTGGAGAGATCAGGAGACTAATTTGAGGGAAGAAAATATATAAGTGGATAGTTAAGTAAATAAATAGATGGTAAGAATAGACGGGGGAAGAAAGAAGACAGATGTGATAGATAATAAAGAAGTAGATAGAAGAATGACTGGTAGACAAATGTGAAAACTGAGACATGTAGATGGATGGATAGACAGAAGATAGATGATGGACAGCTAGGCTAGCTAGAGACAATAGATAGATAATAGGTAGATGATATGTAGATAGAATAGATAGATACCTTGATGATAGATAGAGACATGATGGATAGATGATAGACAGAAAGAATAGACAGATGATAGGCAGGTAGCACAGATGGACCAAGAGGATAGATAGATAGATACATAGATGATAGATTGATTCATAGATGGATAAATAGATAGAAGAGATAGATGATGGATGGATGAATAGATAGATACATAGATAGATGGATAGATGGATAGATGGATGGATGGATAGATGGATGGATGGATGATGGATAGATACATAGATATATAGATAGATACATAGATAGGATGGATGGATGGATAGATAGATAAATAGTAGAGATAGATGATGGATGGATGAATAGACAGATAATATGAGATGGATAGATACATAGACTGGATGGATGGATGGATGGATGGATGGATGGATGGATAGATAGATGATAGATAGATAGATAGATAGATAGATAGATAGATAGATAGATAGATAGATAGATAGATAGACTGGATGGATAGATAGATGTATGGACAGATAGATAGATACATAGATATATAGATAGATACATAGATAGATGGATGGATAGATAGATAATATAAGATAGATGGATGGATAGATAGATAGATAGATAGAAGAAATAGATGATGGATGGATGAATACATAGATAATATAAGAAAGCCCATTCTTGATTCCCTGTGATTAGAGAATTACACTGGATTAAATATAAATATTTTGTGTATTCACTTGTACACATGAAAGGGGTTATGTAAAGTATCTTTATTTGCATACTCAGATTCTCAAAGATATCCACCAAAGAACATGCTTTAGTGAGGAAAAAAAATGTTTCATGAAAATTCTACATGAGTCCGTGCTCAGAGCATTTCAGGGAACTGATTGAATCAATGAGCTTTTGCATAAATCATCTTGCTTCTCATTAATTATGAAAATAACTCCAAATGAAGCTTGAGCTCAAGGATCTTTTTCAGACTCGACCTTAATGTAATGTGTGTATCCTTCATTCCAAGGATCATTTCATGAATGAGCTTCCTCTGAAATATTGTTATTGAAAACACACTCTCTACTAGCTGCGGACATTCCTTTGGGACACAGAAAATAGTCTGACTTTTGTTGCAAGTTTGAAAATATTTACATCAGAACCAAAAGTACATAAAGGAAACATGACCAGTCTCAGCATCAATCCACATATAATAGTTGAAACCCAGAGGCCCCACGTATGAAGTTTTGGCTTCCTGAGAGTTGTGTAAAATATCTGAGTGATTATTTTTTTTTTTAACAAAGAAAGAACTTTATGTGAAATGAAATTACATTTTAAATAATTTGATCCTATATGTTATTTTGAACATATTAATCATATATCATTTTACTTTGTTGAGTAGAGAAATCTTAAAAACGGTTTATTGGAGACTTTTCTGGAAGCATTTCATTTCATTACTACAGCATTTTGTTGTTAGACGTATGAGGAACTAATGTCTTAACAGCCACCTTGGTTAAGTAAAAAATAATTAAAAAAAAAAAATCTTAACACTTGTGATAATTTACTCAGAGCAAATTGTTCCATGCCTTGCTTCTCAAATCAGAAAATTTGCTCAATCACACAGCAGTTTCAAAAGACATTTTAGAATTACACAGAAAGTTAAACTAATAATTAGAGTGTCTAATTATGCACTGAAGCTGTGAGAGTTTTTGCCTTACTTTGCTCCATGAAAATGCAGTTGAGTGAGAGGCTTATAAGCAGTTCTACGGGTCTAGAGGCTGAAGTTCAAGATCCCGGCATGGCAGAGGCTGTGAGTGGTGGGGACTCACCTCCTTGTTCATAGATGGCAACTTTTTACTGTGTCTTCACATGGCTGAAGGGATGAGGGAGCTCTCTTTATAAGGACACGGAGTCTTATGAACAACAGACGTTTATTGCTCACAGGTCTGGAGGCTGAAGTTCAAGATCCCAGCATGGCAGAGGCTGTGAGTGGTGGGGACTCAGCTCCTGGTTCATAGATGGAGCCTTCTCACTGTGTCCTCACATGGTGGGAGGGGCCGGGGAGCTCTCTGGGGTCCCTTAATAAGGACACTGAGGGTTATAAACCATAGACATTTATCACTCCCAGGTCTGGAGGCTGAAGATCCCGGCGTGGCAGATGCTGTGAGTGGTGGGGACTCAGCTCCTGGTTCATAGATGGAGCCTTCTCACTGTGTCCTCACATGGTGGAAGGGGCCAGGGAGCTCTCTGGGGTCCCTTTATAAGGACACTGAGGGTTACAAACAACAGACATTTATTGCTCACAGGTCTGGAGGCTGAAGGTCAAGATCCTGGCGTGGTAGATGCTGTGAGTGGTGGGGACTCAGGTCCTGGTTCACAGATGGAGCCTTCTTCCTGTGTCCTCATGTGGTGGGAGGGGTGAGGGAGCTCTCTGGGGTCCCTTTATAAGGACACTGATCCCAGCCATGAGGCTCCACCCTCAGGACCTCATCACTTCTCAACAGCCCCACCTCCTCACACCAGCACTTTGGACTGGATGGAGGTGAGGATTCCAGGAATATTAACAGCATAGGAATTTTGAAGACTGGGCACACACATTCCCACTTCAGCAAGCAATGTGAAGGGAATTAGAGAAATCCAGAGGGGTATTCGTTGAATGCAGTTCTTCTTTAGCTGAAGGCCTCATGGAACTCTGCTAGATGTGTTTTGCAGACTGGTCAAGTGAGCAGAAGACCCTTCATAGTCTCAGAAGACTTGAGTGTTTCAGGCAGCAAGGACAAAAATTACAGAATTCTGATGACAAGAGTGTGGTTGGCATGAGGAGAAGTAACTCACAGGAGATAAAGGTGAGGGAAAAATTGGGAAGCAGATCCTGTGAGAAGTCAGGGGAAAGGCTGAGGGCCTTTGCTTATATTCAAAATGTGATGCTAACACACATGAATATGTGATAATGACAGTATTACACGTATGGGTGACATAGTTTTGTTTGTTTTTTTCTTAAACATACTTCAGCTCCTAAGAAAGCAGGGTTTGAAAGAAGGAGCTGTCTGAGTCAGCTGGTCTACTCCAACAAGTCAAAACATTCTATGGAGATTGCATTAAATACAGTGATTTATTTCTCATTCTTCCAAGGGCTACAAGTCCAAGAGTGCTTTCTGGCGACGGCTATCTTAGTTTTAGCTTGCACACGGACGCCTTCTCGTGACGTCCTGACATACCTTTCATTCTCTTGAAGAGAGAAAAGAGAGAGAGAAAGAGGTAGGGTGAGGTCTGGTGTGCTTTTCTTTTTCTTAGGAAGACATTTTATGACATTATTTAACTTGAATTATCTCACTCGGGCTCTGTTTGCAAATACAGTGACATTGGATTTGGGGTTCCAATGTATGAATTTGGGAGAGGATACAGTTTGGTCCCTCACACACACGATGAGAAACAGATCATTGAGATCTGGTCCCTCACAGACACAATGAGAAACAGATGGCATCTGGACGCTATCGCAAATGTGAAGTTGAGAAGCAGCAGTTGAACCAGAGGGAGGGATAATCATTTCTGAGATACTCGATGCTTGTAGGATAAAGTAAGGACGCAAGAGAAATAATGTTTAGGAGAACTTCATGATGTGGGGCATAAGTGCTCGATTTGTATGCAGAGGTCCTCAAACTTTTCAAAGAGGGGGCCAGTTCACTGTCCCTCAGACCATTGGTGGGCGGAAATATAGTTTAAAAAAACTATGAACAAATTCCTATGTACACTGCACATATGTAATTTTGAAGTAAAAAAAAACAAAACGGGAACAAATATAATCACACCGCCTCATGTGGAGTTTGAGGACCCCTGGAAAGCATTGAACTTTGTATGCTCAAGGCAAGGTTGTTTCAGACCGGGTTGAGACTGGGTATTCCTCAATATTGATGGCAATGCACTCAACAGATTTGCTCATCTCTCTCTACTCACAATTTCCCTGTGTTCCTGCTTTTAAGTATGACCTTTCTGTTCACATATCTTCCGTTCCTTTCCCCAAATCCTCACTAATAATTGTTGTGTGGCTTTTTGTCAATGTCAGTCAAAAATTTCAAGGTTCTCAGTTCCTAGGGTCCGTTTTCAGGATGCCAGGGTGCTTGCATTTATGATTCCGTGCTATATGTTTAATGAAATGATTTTTTTTTTAATTTTCACATATTTTTATTTTTTAAACTCTTATAAATTTGCAAGCTAGCAATAAAATATTGCCCTCAATATTTTACTAATTAGCACCGTGTATCTTTTGAAGCTAACTGGAACATTGTTTCATTGTAGACGATTGCCAAATAAAATGATAATTTCAAATGGCCAAGACAGTCTCTAACAACACCAGAAACACTATCAATTTTATCATTATTTTTGGCTCTATGCACAAAGGTGTATTTCAAAGATGACTTAACTATATCGTTTTTGTCAATCTAATATATTAATATGCTTCTTTATATAATATCAGAAAATAAATACTGGTTTAAACTATAATGAAGTAATTTTTACACATGTTCAGAATTGGAGAAGCAGTTAAAGTCAGTGTATGCCCTAGTCACAGTTCTTTCTGATGATTTTTAATCCATCATGGAATATTTAAAAATAGAATTATGTCAATGAGTCATACTGGCTCAGGCCTATAATCCCAGTACTTTGGGAGGTGAAGGTGGGAGGATCCTTTAAGGCAGGGGTGGCGAACAAGTTCGACTACGCGCTCGGAGATCGCTCCTCAGAGGTCCCTCCTCAGAAGCAGCATAACAAAATCCAAACTTGGCAAAGAGCCACAGTATACAAAATAATGATAAGAGGCAAAGAGCCGA
>CAUYPK010103968.1:0-10580 GCA_963574355.1 Loris lydekkerianus
ATTTAATTGCATCTAAAAAGACCCTTTCTCCAAATAAGGTAATATTTTTTGGGAATTAATATGTGGGGCTTCTCTTATGGCATTTAAAAAAAAAAAAAAAAAAAAGATGTGGGGCTTTGGGGCTACCATTCATCCCACTACAAAATCAGAGAAAAGAAGTAAAAAAAAAAAAAAAGTGTAAGAGTAGAAAACAAGAACTTCCCTACTTTTGCCACATTAGCCCACTTAGCCAGGAAGGCTGAGAACTGATGCCAAAATAGACCGAAATTTAAATTAATAGAAAATATATATCTATACCCTGTCCTCTTCATTGGCATGCCTCTGTCTTCTACATGACCCTGGGGAAATCCAGCTCCTCTTTATGTTAATAATGATTTAGCCAGAGGAAAATTACAAGTTATAAAAGGTAAGTGTACATAGGCAGATGCTATGTTATTAATGCCTGAATTAAGAGTTCTGGGAATGTGATGTCCATATAGTAACAAAATATCTGTCAGTGTACAAACCATCTCCCTCATCCTTAGAGAGACTTGGGGAAGGGGGCTCCTAAAATACAAACTTCATCCTCTGATACTTGCCAAATCCTCTAGTTTTGGAAAACTTACTTCACGCTAAAGCATGCTAACATCATGTGAGGCAGACAATAAAATCTCATTGTGCAAATTGTACGTTTTATTTGAAATGAGTCAGTAATATGTGGCATAAATTATTTTTGAGTAGGGTAAATTTTTTCAGAAGTATAGAAAGCCACAATTTAATTCATATCTAAGACAAAAAGAGGTTTAGGAAGTGCCACTTAAATTATCTGATTCCAGAAATCTTGCTGTTGCACAGGGAAGCACTGCAGGACACAAGTGGAAAACCGGGTGCTATCACAGCATTGCCACATGAGACTCACTCCTTCTGAAGTATGCATAGCCTAAAATAGAATTCTTCAGAATTCTGCTGCTTGAAATTAAAAAAAAAATTACATTACAAAATTTCCTATGTATGGAATATTAAATCACATTTTGTACTTCATCAACGCACATAGACAGAGAGAGAATCCTGTGCCCAAGGGTTCCTGTTAAAATTGTGAAATACGTTTGACAACTTTCTGGAAACTTTCAAGAGGCCCTTACCACGAACCCCATGCCTGAACACTCCACACTGGCAAGTCCTACTGAAGGGTCACCTCTTCCAGTGTCAAGAGGGCAAGGCAAGCACACGGCAGCTCGCAAACTGATCGTGGAGAATTAGTCTCACTCTAACCCAGTATTGTTGAGAAGAATTATTTTAATCATTTTTTGAACTTGGTGTGTCCATCTAAGGACAGAGTCTTACTGCTAATAAAACAGTTTCTTGACAACAAGTTATGTTTAGTCTTTACAAGTTGATTTATTTTGCTTCCCAATGCTAAGGGATTAGATGACTCCAATTTTATAGAGAAGAAAATGGGAACTCATAAAAGGGAAACAATTTGCCAAAATGCACACAGGTAGCACAGGAGAGAGCCAGGTTTCACTTTCAGTCTAACACCAAGCCTAGGCTCCTGCCAACATGGCCTCCCTTCTCTGACTCCCACTGAAGTGATTTCTTCCTCTGCCAAACTATCACTTTGAATCGTTCGATTGTTCTCATTTTCTGGTGCCATTGGCAGAGGTGTTGTGTGAAGTCTTGTCTGTCTTGACTAATTCATTCTTTTCAGCTCCTTTGATGTGAATTCAAATATGAAAAAATCTACAGATGGTATTACAGAAAGCCAAGCATCTGCTTCCTCCTTCTCTTGGGTTTACAGCAGACATCTCTGAATTTTCATCTACTGTCTTCTACAAAAATATCGCCCTTCTAGGAATTAAGATAAACCTGTGGAGAATAATCATTGTACCTTCGCAGTGAATCATCTGTGTCATAGCTTCAACTGGGACCCTTCAGGGCCAGTTCCATTTACTTCTAGCATCACTCGGGTTTTTGAAAAGTCAAAAATCAGTTTGGGTCCGTGCATCTCTCAGCCTTCTACACTTCTTCCGTGCCCAGAAATTTGAAGATCGCATTCTTTTTTATTTATTTATTTATTTTTTTTATTAAATCATAGCTATGTACATTAATGCGATCACGGGTCACCATACACTAGCTTCATAGACCGTTTGACACATTTTCATCACACTGGTTAACATAGCCTTCCTGGCATTTTCTTAGTTATTGTGTTAATACATTTACATTCTACATTTACTAAATTTCACATGTACCCTTGTAAGATGCACCGCAGGTGTAATCCCACCAGTCACCCTCCCTCCACATCCTCCTGCCCACCGTCCTCTCCTGCTCCCCTTCCCCATTCTTAAAGAGAGATTTTCCGCTGCTATTGCCCTTTATGAACTCAAATTCCTTCTAAGACTTCCCTACCTGGCTACATTTTTTAGCCAGATGCTGGCAAAAATTATTTCTCTGCTCAGTAGTTGATAGCTGATACTGTCATAATTTATTATCCCTTCTCCAGATAAAAATGTCTTCAGCGTACGTTTTACAGAACAGTCTCCAAATGTAGCATTTTGGTTTTTAAGGTAGACTGACAAAGGAGATCATTGTGGCAAAACTTTCCTAGAATCATGGAATTTCAGAGATTGAACTTTGGAAACCTGTGTTTTTACCTTGCCTTTCATTCTTCATTTTTATGGTTAGAAAATTTAAGCCCAGAGTGGGGAAATTTACCCCAAGCCAGCCAGAATGCAATTCAAGTTTCTTCTTCAGTGACTTTAGCTTCCCAATTCCTCCTACATTGAGCCACCCAACTCAACCACCACTTATTCTCACTTTAGATCTACCAGCTTCGGTAAGTATTCAAATATCTAAAATTGACACTGTCTCTCTTTTTTTTTTTTTTTGTAATAATACTAAGCTCCAAACAGGCCAGTTAGACAACATACTTTTCATTCTATGGGAATTTTCAAAAGAGTCCTATTTCAACATTAAAAAATAAAATTTATATAGGCAAAATGAAAAAAATTGTTTCCTCTCTTTTTTCTTCTCTTAAGATGATAGAAGTTTTCATGAACATAGATTGAGTCATTTCAAAAAGCCATTTAAACTGGCCCAGGACAGACCGCTCATGCACCCTGCTCAGTCAGCCACATGAGCCACACGAGCCACCCAGCACCTCGTTTCACTTGCCTGTGTGAAGGCCGCACAGTTAGCTGGGTGGTTTTCACCTGTCATCACACAGCTGGGTGAGTGCTGAGAGACACACACTCCCCTGTTGGAACAGTTTCTTGCTGTTCAAAGCCCAAATAACCCCCTGAAGTCCTTTTTTTTTTTTTTTTTTTTTTGTAGCCCCCTGAAGTCTTTTATAAGCCACCACCAGAGAGTGATGAATGTGCCAAAAAAGAGAAAACACAGGTCAGTAATAAGGGGAAAGTAGTAAGAATTTAGTCAGAATCAAGGGCTGGAAAAGAGAAGTCTAGAAGTGGATAGAGATGAGAGGTAGGCAGATAGGAGAGAAAAGCAAACGGGTGCTTCAAATTTACCTAGATTCTGCTATTTAAGTGAGTAGGGTGGCCTACTGACCTTCTGAAGGAAAGAGCTGTGGCTGGCCAGGCTGAGAGACGCTGGGGCATGCTTGAGATCTGCGGCTCTCTGGGACTGGGCCAGTTAGAAGAACATTTCTTCCACGGCCCTTATCCCTGCCCCTCTCTCTTATCCACTCCCCATCTACAACCAACAATTACCTACAGAGGTTCCATTCAGATAGCACTTTCTCCCTTTTTCCAGGACACACCAGAGAGCGGTTGGCCATTTCACCAGGCTCTCCAGAGAGATCAGTGCCAGGTCAGGGGAAGGAGAAGGGTCGCTCCTCTCATAATTCACTCCAAGTTACTTCCCCTAAGAGATTGCTTGATCCCGGAACTAATGGATTTTCGAAATTTGGGAGAGAATAAAAAGTTACTAAGAAAACCCAATGAACGTGAAACCATATTAAATTCTGTATTCTTTTTGCCTCAGCCATCCCAGTTTTCTCCTCCTTTATGTGAGGAAAGAAGGGCAAAATTCATATTTCTTGAAAAAGGCCGAGTTTGAGACTCAATGACTGAGGTTGAAATTATATTCTAATCTCTTTCACATTTCTCACATAATTTATTGTAACAAATTAATGTAATTATGTACTGTTAGACTCAAATAAAAAATATTAAAAGTCATTGGAGATTCATACATATGACAAAAGGTTACTCCAGACCCATAAATGAAGCTAATAGTTCCAATCCAATGTTTGGTTAAATAAGCTAGAATTTTTTCTACCCCCAACACAGTTTGAATAGTTTTTGATGAAAGCTACCCAAAGTCCTAGTGACCATATGAAGTTTTCTCAATGTCCTTTATTACATCTAAATTGCTACTTCTAGTTTTATTTAAATGCTATGTATGTATTCAGAAACATTATAATAAAATAAAATAATATGTAACCGGTGCTTGGTTTGGCTTAGAAATAATTTGGAATTTTTTAGTTAATAATACACATGAAAATGCAAAAAATTTTTTATTAATATTAAATCATAGCTATGTACATTAATGTGATCATGGGGCACCATACATTGGTTTTATAAACAGTTTGACACATTTTCATCATACTGGTTAACATAGCCTTCCTGGCATTTTCTTAGTTATTGTGTTAAGACATTTACATTCTACATTTAGTGATTGGTGGGATTACACCTGCGGTGCATCTTATAGGGGTACATGTGAAAATGCAAAAATTAAATACATATCTACTTTGTAAATCCCTATAAAATCTATTCAGAATAAGTTGTAATTATAAACAGAGAATGAAGGAAAAACTAAACAAAAACATTAAAATTGAAATATATCTACAAAACTCATACAAAAAAAAAAAAAAAAAAAGAGTCAGCCTCTCCCAGACTCTTTCAGAGAAACTCTTCATCTTGGTAAAGAGCCTGGATTCCTATCAAAGGATGCTGGTAAGAAAATATTATCTCTTTTTTTTTTAATTGACAAAATTAAAAGTCATCAAAAAAAAATATTTGGAGATCTGTGGGAACCATTTAAAAATAACAAATGCCCCCAAATTATAATATTTAATTTGTTACATTAATGATTTGAAGCATGTGGTAATACTTTAAATATGGCAACTCCGCATGTGTTTCTACCAAGATTAATTTTGTGAAAATAGACTGTACCACACATGACAATAGAAAAAGAATATTAACAGGTACTAAAGGTTCTGCTTAAATCAGATCTATGTAGGTATCAAAAAAATCAACAAATTTTAGGATTGTGGTAGTCTCTGGACGTATTTAATAATCTGAATCATCTCTTGAAAAAAATGAATCTATATATGTACACAATTCTTAAGTCTTCAGGACCCTTGAAGCTAATTTATAAAATCCATGCTAAGAACACTTGATCCCAAGGTAAACTCCTGGCAGAATGAGAAACAAAGGTCAAATAAGCCTTTAGACAGCATTTGGTTACAGTCTTGGTGAAGTATGAACTCCATTTGTCCAGAGCCAACCTTGGACTTGGTGACTCCTCTTCTGTGCTAGGAGCCTGAGAGAACTAGGAGTGGCCTGGGTTGTTATTAAGTGTCAAAGGAAGGGAATTTATTTTTTGGATACCCAGAAAACTGAAGGACTTGAATAGACTAGTCCTAAAAATAAATAAATAAATAAATAAATAAGTCACTAAACTAATCACCAGCTCCCACCACCATCATTATCACCACCTTCTGAAAATGTCTATACCTTTGGGAACGTCTTCATACCCCATCCAGAGAAGAAGTCAAAACAAAAGAAATTTGTTCTCAATTCTGGGGTAAACTGAGGGAACTTGTGAGGAATGCAAGTACATGATTATCCAAACACCTTGGGGAATAAGAAAACAAACCAACCAAGCTTCTCACCCTGCTGGCTGGAGCTTGAGCAATGCCGTACTATAAGCACTAGGAATATCAAACCCTTAAAAAATTCTGCCCTTCCCCTGGAGTTCTCACAGAATATCTGTTCTAGTAATGCTGATGCAAATGACTTTCACATGATGATATCTGGTAGGAAATCCCCTCTCTTGCTGCAGACTCATGCTCCCTATTTTCAGTCGCATTCTGCCCAAGTGGATCAAAGCCATGAGGTCCAGGGACTCCCCTGCTACACTGACAAGATTTGCAGCTACCGTCAGTCTCTTAACCCTTCTGAATTTGCACTTCTACATCCACGATTGTGGGAATTACACACTTTAGATGATGTCACAGGCTTCTTCTCCCAGCTATGAGGGCAGACTCCAAACAAAACTGGGCAGTTCACATTCCCAGTCCTGGAGATGCTATACTTTTTATGCAAATAGTGAAAATCCCCCACTACAAAGTCATTGAGTACAGAATTGACTAGTTCTTACCCCTACTCACGCTCTTATAACATATTTAATTTCTTTGTATAGATCTTTGACCCTTATAGACTATTTAGTACAGTATTTTCAAATTTGCTCACCTTATTTTATGAGATATTAGTAGAGGTTATCTTCATGACCAAGGAGTTAATAGTACCTTAGAATCACACTCAGTACAAGAGATGCTGTTTTTTATAGTTAGGGGACGTTGTTGATGATGGAGACAGTATGAGAAGAACATTAGAAACGGCTCTATTCTATTACTCCTATCCAAGCCGCCCTCCAAACTTTACAAGGTCTATTTTACTAAGGTAGTTAGTTACAATAATAATAACAACAGAAACACATTTATAGAACTTGACTGATTTTCTTGCATTGATACACCTTTCTGTAGGAAATTGCACTGCCATTAAAAGGTTAAAAATAATCTATTAAATTATATCAATATTCAAATATCAATCATAAAATAAAGAAAAAAGTTATCTCACTACATGCAAAAAGAAATTTTGATAGAATTTAACATACATTCATGATTTTAAAAAGCTATTAGCAAATGGCTTCGCACCTATAGCTCAACGGGTAAGGCACCAGCCACATACATCGGAGCTGTCAGTTTCGAATCCAGCCCAGGCCTGCCAAACAACAATGAGAACGAGAACCAAAAAATAGCTAGGCATTGTGGTGGGCGCCTGTACTCTCAGCTACTTGGGAGGCTGAGGCAAAAGAATCACTTAAGCCCAGGAGTTGGAGGTTGCTATGAGCTATGATGTCATGGCACTCTACCCAGGGCGACAGCTTGAGACTCTGTCTCAAAAAAAAAAAAAAAAGCTATTAGGAAACAAGAAGAGAACTTTAAAAATCTGATACAGCATATTGGAAAAGAATCTACAGCTAACATCATATTTACTAGTTAAGTAATAAATGCATGAATACTTTTTTTCTAAAAGTGGAGTATTTATCATAATGCACTGAAATTCATAATTAGTACAAAAATAAAATAAATTAAGGAAAACCATACATAGTGGAAGACAAGAAACAAAATAACCAAAATCTTCAGATAACATGTTGCATATGTGGAACATCTAATACACAGTAAATAGTAGAATTAATAATCACAACTTCAAAGTAAATATGAAGTAAATGAACTATATTTCTATATCCAAAAACAGTTAAAAAATAAGTTCTACTTACCCATAAATATACTAGGAAAATTTTAAGTCATAAAACATTTAATTGTATAACCCAGAGAGTTTTATGGCTTATATGACATTCTACAAGAAGCCATGCCTCCTAAATTCATAGACTGTCAACTTGTTTACAATAAACCTACAGTAAATTCTAAACCCAGGACATCTGCTCAAATCATTCCCTAGACAATAGCTCTTCTCCTAGCAATCACCATTTGTCTATTTATCTAGAGGTCCAGTTATTGTATTTCTGAGCAGAATAGATGCCATCAGTAATCAGAGGGAAATAAATGGATCAGAAATCAGCTGCTTAAAACGCTATCTCAAACCAAATGATATATCATTTTCATGGATAAAATTACTCAATATTCAAATTATTAATTTCTTCGATTGTATTTATAGATTTATTGTAATGTTAACCAAATTCCCAGCAGTTTATTTTTTCTGCAAAATATGGCAAGTTCACTCTAAAACATGGAAATGCAATAAGCAAAAAAGGCTAAGTCATTCTTTAAGAAGAAAAGGATGAGAGGACTTGTCCTAGGAAGTATTAGTCTAATTACACAACACTGTTCTTACAGTAGATGATTGGCAATATGATGACATTAAATTTTAGGACTTGGAAAAAAGTATAAAGAGAGCAGAAAGGCAATGCACAGAGTGGAAAGTGGTATTTTCAATTCAATAACTGACAAAGGGCTTATATCAAGAATATATAAATCAAAATAAAGTCATTTTTAAAAATAAAAAAGAGACTTCTATAGGCCTTTCAAGAAAGAAGACATCAATGGGAAGGGAGGGGAGAGGGAGGGTTGATAGAGGGAGGGTAAAGGGCAGGACCACACCTATGGAGCATATTGCAAGGGTACAAGTCAAATCTACCAAGGGTAAAACATAAATGTCTTAACACAATAATCAAGTAAATGAGGTGAAAGCTATATTAATTAGTTTGATGTAAGCATGTCAAATTGTATTAAAAAATCAACACATTGTATCCCACATATGCATAAATATATTCATGATCTATGTGTATATGACTTAACAATATAAAAAGGCAATAAATCTATGAAAAGATACTCAGAGAAAGACAAATTATCACCACTTTCAGATACCAATGCATAGCATAGCTAAAAATAAAACAAAAAACTATCAGTATCAAATTTTGGCAACAGGAATGTGCTTACATAGCAAATGGGAGAGTAAATTGGTAAAGTCATTTTGAAAAACTATAATGTTAATATATTATTTTAAAACAATAAAGCAAAATACTTTTAGATATTATAACTTTAAGATGTTAAGAAAAGAAGTCAGTCATTTGCTTTTGATATTCAATATGGAGCTCTATATGAGAGTCTGTATATTAATAAAAATTGTTACACTTTAACAGTATATTCTATACCTGACCAAAAAAGATGAATTCCTGAATCTTTTACATATTTGTTCAATTCTGTTCAATTTCTACTTTTTGAGAACATTTGGAATGAGACTGTCTCTTTCACATGGAAGTCCCTCAGGAAATAGAGGACAGTTTTCATGTTCCCTGGGGAGTGTATTTGTTTTTTTCCTGCACCAAGCTAATCATCTGTCTAAGATTATATTCCTGTTTGATTCATAGTTCTTAGAGTATTGGGGTGCAGAATAAAATGCAGCATTGTATGTTTGTTTTAATAAAGCAGACTAGAGTGAGACTAACATTTTTTAGTAGATACTGTATTTGTATTTCTAGTAATGCTAAAGTTCCATTAACTTTTTAATGTCATTTAACACTTTACCCATCTGGATATGCATTGCCATCTATGAACTAAAACCTTTAACTTTTTTCTACACATATTGTTACAAAGCCAACCTCTTTTTTGTGCATTTTTAACCCACTTGCAAGCATTTATAATTATCAGTTTTCAAATGCATTTTATTAAATTAAATGCAATGACCTCACCTTCCTTTAGAATTCTGTGCCATCTACAATGTTCATTAATTTGCAAAACAGTATAGTATGAATTTTGTGTGTGTGTGTGTGTATAGATGGATATATATATATATAAATACAAAGATAGAGACGTTAATATATGAATATATATTACCATAAAGCTATATGACAAGCTTTAACTATAGTTATTTCTAAATGATAGGATTATGTGTAATTATTTTCTTGTACTCGATTTATTTTAATTTTTTCTCATTTTACACCTGAATTTATTCATTCATTCATTCATCCATTTTTATTCAATATGGTTAGGGGATACAAGTACAGTTTTGTTACATGGATATATTATACAGCAGTGAGATCTGGGCTTTTGGTGTATGCACCACCTGAATAGCGTACCTTGTACCAAATGTACTTGATTTTTACATTTTCTTTATAACGTGTGCTTAGTGAGGTAAAATTGTCAAAATGAATGCCATCTTCTATGCTTAGAGGGTGAATAAAGCAAGTCAGAGTCAGACAATTTTAGCCTAGATAAACTAGGTTGTTTCAAAAGTTTTGTCCGTTTTTATGTCCTGTGTTTCTGTAGCTCCATATCTCAATAAATATTATTCTACTATGTTGTGGTATATACTGATCGATGGAGAATTTTGTACTCTATACATTGATGCTGTTCATTTTTTTCTACTTTTAATTTTTTTTATTCTTTTCAGCCTATTACTATATGATGTCATTAAGCGATTTTTGGCCACTTTTTCTCTACGAATTCAAATTGAACCAAAGTGCTGCCGAAATAGCCCAAAAAATTAACCAGGCATTGGGCAATGATAGTGTTAATAAACGCACTGTTCGACGTTGGTTTGCAAAATTTTGTTCTGGAACTTTTAGCCTCGAAGATGAGCCCTTAAGTGGTGGATCCAGGACAAGGATTTGAGGACCCTGGTGGAGACTGATCCATCACAAACGGTGCGTGGGATGGCAGAAGAACTGGGTGTCAGCTCCCATGTGGTTTTTGATGGTTTAAAATGTATTGGAAAGGTCAAAAAGCTCGAAAAGTGGGTGCCCCACGATTTAAACGATCGGCAGAAATTGTCACGTTT
>CAUYPK010103969.1:0-21779 GCA_963574355.1 Loris lydekkerianus
CCATGGTTGTTTTATTCCCTTTGATTTTTCCCCTGGGGCTTTGTTGAGGGCTCATACAGTGTTGTGGCCTGAAAAACTGGGGCCCTGTCTGGTGTGGTGGGGCTAAGTGGTTCTGTCTTATTTTCAGCTGGTTTCTGTTCAGCCCTAGTGAAACATTCACTCTGGGTTGAAGTCTCAGCTGTGGAGAAATACCAGCAATTAAGTCACCCCGCTCACCAGTGACTTGCCACCCTTCATTCTTATCCCTTATTGCTCCCCCAGGAGGTCTTCAGCTACACTGGTCTTCTTTCTGTTCCTTTAATAGTCTAAGCATTCTCCTACCTCTGGATCTTCCTACACTGTTTCCTCTGTCTGAACCTCACCCTACTCTTGCACACTTTATTGTGCTCACTCCTATTAGACCTTCTCATAAGTCCCTACATGCATTAGGCTTCTCTTGTGTATACCTCCACAGATGCTTCCCACCTCCTCAAATCACACAACAGTCATTCTTGTAATTATTTATTCAATATCTACCTTCCTTGGTAGACTGAACATCCATGATGTTAGGAACCAGAACTGTTTAGTCCTGGGCTGTGTCTTCAGAGCATAAGTGCACAAATATTTTTTGAAGAACTGGTTTCTAAAAAGAGCACACACTATATGATTCTCTTCATACAAAATTCTGAAAAATGCAAACTAACTATAATGACAGAAAGCATATCAGTGGTTGCCAGGGAACCTGGAAGGGATGGGAATGGGAGAAGAATAGATTTGAAAAGTGCAAAAGGAAACTTTTAGGAGTGATAGATATATTCACTGTTTTGATTGTGGCAAAGGTTTCATGAACATACATGTGTACCAAAACTCATCAAATTGTATATACTTTAAATATGTACAGTTTTTTTGTACATCAAGTACAAATAAACTCAATAAAACTGTAAAAGTATTAAAGCATAAAATAAATAATACTGTTGTAGGAAAAAAGGGTTGGATAAATTGTTGAATGCTACAGACAGAGAAAAAAAGTCATTCATAAAATATGTCCATTAGATGTGAACGTTTTCAGGTCTTGGGGACCTTTGCCAAGTCAATGGACAGAAGCCCACCAGTGGGAATAGGCTTTCTGCTTGGCTATTTTTGTTCCTAATCAGTCTCAAGGAATAGGGCATCCTTCCTAGTGGCTCCCTAGTGGCCCCCTAGTGGCTCCCTACACCTATGTGTTAGTCTAATAAAGACATTTTGCTTGTAAGATATAAAAAATCACTTTGCTAGCTTAGTGGGGAAAAAAGAAGTTATTATAAAGATATAGGAGTCTCTGAGAAAGTCCAAGGCCATGAATGTCACTCCTAGGCCTCAAGAAAAGCCTAGAATGCTGGCAGAAACCCAGGCAGTGCTCAGTCTCCATTCCTTGCTCTTTTTAGCATGCCTGTTTCATTCCCTCTCCCTGAAAATCAGATATAGGACCCCTCAGAGAGTAAGAGTGTCTTTCCCTTGGCTCCCAGGTAGGCAAGGTCCAGCTGCAGCCACCAGCACAGATAAGTTGTCACATGTATATCACCATCCTAGAGCTCCAGAAGCGAGAATGTGGGGTCCAATCCTGCCTATTCAATGTTGGCTGTCAAAGAGAGTCATTTAGATAATATATGCTGTTAAAGGCTTACTTCCTGGCTGGGGGAAAATGAGAGGACATTTCTTAGAGAAAAGGAGTGATTTTAGCAGTCACTCTGAAACTCTCTATTGAAGTTTGATGTTATGGTCAACTAGATACCCAGAGTAGGGATTAGAATTTTCCTATCACAGACAACAAAATTGAGCCTCAAATAATTCATTCATGCTCCCAAAACACACAGGGAAAGATAGAGTGCAAAGATCCCCTAGACTTTTGACTCTGAGTCCCATTGCCCTTATTAGAATATCTTTCCTAAAACAACCCTGCTGTCAAGAAAGAATCTAAACTTCACTGGAACTCAAGTGTAAATAAATGCAAATAGCTTGAAGCAGGATCCCAACACTTTTGAGAGGAGAGAGTGGAGGCAAGGGAAAATGAATTAATCTTTTAGCGAAAACCAATGGTTTAAGCAGGAGAATAATGTATTAATGGCAATATTTCAATCATCATTAGGTGCATATGTGTTTTAAAAGGGACATCAGTTCATTCTGAAGGCCATAAACCACATTTCACAAGTGATGACAAATGCAGTCATTTTGAATTAGCTATTTCTTCTCTTTGCCTCTGAGGTCTTAATGAGGTAAAGTGTATATTATTGATTAAAGATTCCTGTCAGGAAGAGTTCTGACTCCAAATACTTCCAGCCTGTTGAAACAGAATGTATCAGAAATACCCCAAGGAAACAGATCTTCCTTCCTTCCTTCCTTCCTTCCTTCCTTCTTTCCTTCCTTCATACAGATCTCTCTCTCTCTCTCTCTCTCTCTCTCTCTCTCTCTCTCTCTATCTCTCTCTCTCTCTCTCTTTCTCTCTCTCTCTCTCTCTCTCTCTCTCTCTCTCTCTCTCTCACACACACACACACCTGTTTGCAGTTGTTCACTACCTTTGGATAAGCCGGCAAGGGGGCAGCATGGAAATAAAATTCTCACACTCAGTTATTTGCAGTGCAATAACCAATGAGACTCAGAGAGGCAAGCACCTTTACATGCTCAGACTGTGGCAAGAAGAGCTGCCTAGAATGAAAACCTCAAAGGTCTTTTATTGAACATAAAAATGTAACACAACATGGAACAAAAAGTTAATTATAAACAGAAAGAAACTCTACCCTCATTACTTAACATAAGGATAAGAGTCATTTTTACTATGATGGTAAAGAACAAGGAAGTAGTAGGAAAAAGTAAACCAGAACATCATAAGAACAATGTCATATAATCATAAGGTCAGAAAGTCACAAAAGAAATGGGTACAATGCTTAGGGAGTTTAATTCTTTCTGTTGGTCCATTCTACATGCCCAGCATATCTTAATTTATAATTGCCAAACATTCTATTCAGACAATAGCAGGGCTGTGTGCAGTACAGGGGTGCTGCAGGAGTCCGGGCTATTGGTGGTGGACTCAGAATGTTAGCTCTGGGAAGACTTGTTGCTGAATAATCCAATTAAATCCCCAAATTGTTTCCAACCCTGCATTGTGTGCAACACAGGGGGTCTGAGAAATCTAGACTTTTATCAGTGGACCCCTGGATTATCAGCCTAAGCTACTTCTGTCCCTAATGTTTCACCCCTCTCTCTAAACCACATCTGTTTTAGGACAATCCCTCAGATCAGAGCAGTACAAGTAGCTCAGATGACTGAGAAAGAACTTCTTGTGTATTAACCTCAGGTAAATCAAATCTGGATACAACTTGCAAAAAGGCCACAATGATCTGGGACCAGGAAATGAGCAGAAGAACCTGGAGTGAAGGTAAGGTGAATAGCTTCCTCCCACCTGGGATCAAAGAATCAGGTTTGCCTATTTTGATCATTGGGTGAGCATGTGCCTATGCTTATTCAGTTCAAAGTTCAGCCTAGAGAGTTTGGCGGGGGATGGGGCGGGGGTTGGGGGGGTAGGGCTGAATATGAGATGAATCAGTTATGTACTGTTTCTGGTCTCAGTGCTTTAACAAGCAAGCAGAGGGAATGGATGTGGGTGTAAACACAAATTACAGAGGGCTCTATCCTAAGAGAGATGGGTGCTTTAGAATATTTTGGATTTTTCATGCCTCATATTTAATTCTCTCTTCCACAGCCATGTGAAGTGAGCTACTTTTATCAGCTACTACTGTTCCTTCAGTTGTTCAGATGATTGGAATCATCCTTGAATCCTTCCTCTTCCTTGCCTCCCACATCAAAGGTAATTGCATGTTCAATTGAATTTTGCTTTCAAAATGTACTTTAAGCTGCCCACTTCCATCCAGCACCCTTGCAAGCCATCCTTCCAAACCACCACCTTCTCTCATTCTGCCAACTGCAGGAGTTTCCTCATACTTCTATCTGTATTTAGTTACCCCTTTTAAGTCTGTTCTGAACTGTATTGCCAGAGCAATCTTAAAAATTAATATTGAGCATTTTACCCTCTAAGAATAAGAGTTTTAAATTGCTTCCCTTTGTCTTTAGGATTAGAATCTAACCTCCTGTGACTAGATTGCAAAGCCCTCTATGACTGGTCCATATCCCTCTACCTCACCGCCTGCTGCCTGTCACCTTCCTCTCTGTCTTCAGCAGAGCACATTTCTTCTCACATAAGTACATTTGAATAAAGTGTATACAATGGCTGAAATCATTTCTTCCTTCTTCACAGTTCATTTCCTGGGTGAATCCACATGAGATTTCTTTCCATACATTGCTCCTTTATAACACTCTTTCCAGAAGTAAATTGATTACATAACATCTTATTTTCCACTAAACTATCAGTCCCATGAGGACAGGGATTGTGTGCTTCATTTACTGTCAAATTTTACCTTTGGAACAGTCCCTGATAGTCAATCCATAGTTGCTGAACGGAACCCAAGAAGTAAAATAGAGAGTCATAAAAGTGAGAATAAAACATAATGGTGGAGGGCTCCACATGCCAAGCAAAGGTGAGAAAACCTGAGACCATTGGTCCCATTTCCAAAGCTTTCCTGTGGCCCCCTTTATAGCTACTTTTTTCATCACTGCTGGTGTGAGACCTCTCCTCTGCCATCTCATCCCTCACTCCTGCCATATTAAGGGAGCAGGTGGTGCTTTATTCACCTTTATATCCCCCAAACTGGGATAGGGCCAACTAAAGAGTGCTCCAAATAGGAGCCCATCTAGGCTAAGTTATGCTGTGCTGGGAAACCATACCCAAATCTCAACACTGGTTTATTTCTTACTCACATAAAGTTCACTGCAAGTATAGCCAGGTCTCCAGGGCAGCTGGCTTCCATGTCATGGTCAGGTACATGTGACAACTATTTTCATGCTTCCATGTTCAAAATGTTGGAGGAAGAGTAAGCTTGGCGGATGAAAACCAGGAAAATGAATGTTTCCTTCTGGTGACACTGTCACTCTCACATCTCATTATCCAAAGCAATTCACACAGCCATTCATGACTCCAAGGACACAAAAATTGTACAAAATTCTCCATTTTTCTAGAAATAGAGGGGAAATGGCTATCAGTAAATAGGATTAACGTCTGTGTCAGTTCTGAATAAATAAACAAGTCAATTTTTTTCTTTTAAAGTTGGATCCAATAGTCCTAGCTCTGGAGGGCAGACAGAGTGCCTGGTAAGGATCATCATCCTAGTCCCAGTGCCCCAGGGTCTCCAGTGCTCAGTAGTGCCCTGTCACCCCAGGAAACTGTCATTCCAGCACTCTGTCCTCCTCATTTCTCAACCTCCTCTATTCAAATGGTCTTATCCTTCCTCACATACTTATTCTTATGATCATAACTGAGATTTCATCAGATACTATCATTTCAAATTCTCCAAAGTGTCAAGTACATATCTACCATTTCCTGTGTTTCCAGCTCATTTCCTAGACTCCTTGTCTTGACAATTCATTGATACTATCACCTTTGTATTGTCCTTAGTTCTTTGTCCTAGGGCCTCACTTGTTTCTTTTTCTTTCTTTCTTTTTCTTTAAATTAAATCTTAGCTGTATACATTAATGCAATCATGGGGCACCATACACTGGTTTTATATACAATTTGACATGTTTTCATCACACTGGTTAACATAGCCTTCACAACATTTTCTTCATTACAGTGTTAAGACATTTATATTCTACATTTAGTAAGTTTCACATGTACCCTTGTAAGATGCACCATAGGTGTGATCCCACCAATTACCCTCCACCCATCTTCTCCATTCCCCTCCCCTCCCTTCCCCTTTCCCCATAATACTTAGCTTATAATTGGGTTATAGCTTTCATATGAAAGCTAAGTTAGTTTCATAGTAGGGTTTAGTACATTGGATATTTTTTATTCCATTCTTGAGATGCTTTGCTAAGAAGAATATGCCCCAGCTCCATCCATGTAAACATGAAGGAGATAAAGTCTCCATCTTTCTTTAAGGCTGCATAATATTCCATGGTGTACACATACCACAATTTATTAATCCATTTTTGGGTTGATGGGCACTTGGGCTTCTTCCATGATTTAGCAATTATTAATTGAGCTGCAATAAACATTCTGGTACAAATATCTTTTTTATAATGTGATTTTTGGTCTTCTGGATATATATCTAGTAGAGAAATTGTAGGGTCGAATAGCAGGTCTATTTTTAGATCTCTTAAGTGTTCTCCAAACTTATTACTTTGCATTCCCACCAGCAGTATAGAAGTGTTCCCTTTTCTCCACATCCACGCCAACATTTCTGGTCTTGGTATTTTGTGATATGGGCTCATCTTACTGGAGTTAGATGATATCTCAAAGTAGTTTTGATCTGCATTTCTCTGTTGATTAAGGGTGATGAGCATTCTTTCATATGTCTGTAGGCCATGCACTTGTCTTCTACAGAGAAGCTTCTCTTCAAGTTTCTTGCCCAGCTTGAGATGGGATCACTTGTTCTTTTCTTGCTAATACATGTCACTTCTCAGTGAATTCTGGTTATTAAACCTTTGTCAGAGACATAACCTGCAAGTATCTTCTTCCGTTCTGAGGGCCATCTGCTTGCTTTACTTACTGTGTTCTTGACTGTGTAGAAGCTTTTTAGTTTGATCAGGTCCCAGTAGTGTATTTTGATGCTACTTCAGTGCTACTTCAGTTCCCCCGGGGTTCTTACTCATACAATATTCACCCAGGCCAATTTCTTTAAGAGTTTTCCCTGCACTCTCTTCTAGTATTTTTATAGTTTCATGACGTAAATTTAAATCTTTAATCCAGTTATAGTCTATCTTAGTTAATGGTGAAAGGTGTGGGTCTAGTTTCAGTCTTCTACAGGTCGCCAGCCAGTTCACCTAGCACCATTTGTTAAATAGGGATTCAATTAAAAACATTCCCCACTGAATGTTTTTAATTCGCTTGTCAAATATCAAATAATGGTAAGTAGCTGGGTTCATCTCTTGGTTCTCTATTCTGTTCCATAAATCTGCCTCTCTATTTTTGTGCCAGTACCATATTGTTTTGATCACTATCGATTTATAGGTATAGTTTAGATCTGATAGTAAGATTCCTCCTGTTTTGTTTTTAATTCTGAGTAATGTCTTGGCTATTTGAGGTTTTTTTCTGATTCCATATAACATGAAGTATTATTTTTTTGAGATCTTTAAAGTATGACAGTGGAGATTTAATAGAGATTGCTTACAATTGTATATTGCTTTGGGTAGTATGGACATGTTAACAATGTTGATTTTTCCCAGACATGAGCATGGTATGTTTTTCCATTTGTTAACATCTTCAGCAATTTTTTTCTTACAGTTTCATAGTTCTCTTTATAGAGATCTTTCACATCCTTTGTTAGATAAACTCCCAAATATTTCATCTTCTTTGGCACTACTGTGAATGGAATAGAGTCCTTAACTGTTTTTTCAGCTTGACTATTGTTGGCATATATAAAGGCTACCAATTTATGAGTGTTCATTTTGTATCCAGAGATGCTGATGTATTCCTTGATCACTTCTAAGAGTATTGTGAATCCCTGGTGTTTTCCAGATATACAATCAAATCATCTGTGAAGAGTGAAAGTTTGATCTCTTCTGACCATATACAAGGTGATATTTGCTTCAAAGAATGTGTTGGTTAGTATTCCTTCTTTTTTTTATATTTTGGAAAAGTTTGAGTAATATAGGTACTAGTTCCTCTTTAATGGTTCGGTAGAATTCTGACATGAAGCCATCTTGTCCTGGGCTTTTCTTTTTAGGGAGATTTTGTATAGTTGATGTTATTTCAGAACTTGATATAGGCCTTTTCAACATTTCCATTTGATTCTGTCTAAGTCTTGGAAGGTGGCATGCTTCCAAGTATTGGTCAATTTCCTTCAGATTTTTGTATTTCTGAGAATAAAGTTTCTTGTAGTATTTATTAAGGATTTATTGAATTTCTGAGGAGTCTGTTATTTCATCTTTGCTATTTCTTATTGATGAAATTAGAGATTTTACTCTTTTTTTCCTCATTAGGCTAACCAAAGGTTTACCTATTTCATTGACCTTTTCAAAAAACCAACTTTTTGATTTATTGATCTGTTGTATAATCCTTTTGTTTTCAATTTCATTTAATTCTGCTCTAATTTTGGTTATTACTTTTCTTCTGCTTGGTTTGGGATTGGAATATTCTTCCTTTTCCCATTGCATGAGATGTCCCATTAAGTTGTTAACTTCCTCTCCTTCCATTCTCTTGAGGAAGGTTTGAGGTGCTATAAATTTCCCTCTTAGGACTGCCTTTGTGGTATCGCAGAGGCTCTGATAATTCGTGTCTTCATGGTCATTTTGTTTCAAAAATTTGGTAATTTCCTTCTTAATCTCATCTATGACTCAGCTATCATTCAGCATAAGGTTATTTAGCTTCCATGTTTTTGTATAAGCATGCACATTCCTGTTGTTACTAAATTCAACTTTTATTCCATGGTGGTCCAAGAACATGCAAGGAATAATTTCTACTCCTTTAAACTTACTGAGGTTAGACTTGTGACCTAAGATGTAATCAATTGTGGAGTATGTTCCATGGGTTGATGAGAAGAATGTGTATTCAGTTTTGTTGGGATGCAATGTTCTGTATATACCTGTAAATCCAAATGTTGAATGATTAAGTTTAAATCTAAAATTTCTTTCCTCAGCTTCTTATTTGAGGATCTATCCAACACTGCCAAAGGAGTGTTAAAATCTCTGACTATTATAGAGCTGGAGCAAATCAAGTTGCTCATGTCTGTTAGTGTTTCTCTTATAAATTGAGGTGCATTCAGGTTTGGTGCATAAATATTAATAATTGAAATCTCATCATATTGAATATTACCCTTAATAAATATGAAGTGACCATTCTTATCCTTCCTTACTTAAAGCCTATCGTATCTGCAAATAGAATTGCAACACCTGCTTTTTTCTGATTTCCACTTGCCTGATATATAGATGACCATCCCTGTACCCTGAGTCTATATTTATCTTTTAAGATAAGATGAGATTCTTGTGTGCAGCAGATATCTGGCCTGAGTTTTTGTATCCAGTCAACCAAACTGTCTCTCTTTAGAGGACAATTTAAGCTATTCACAGTAAATGAGAATATTGATAAGCCTGGTAGAATTTTGGGTATCAAGTTTTTTGAAAGTCCATTGGACATTTTTAATCCTTTTGCCACTGTGGAAGTTGGAGTTTGATCAAAAGATTCTGAGTGAGTTTACTTTTGTGGTGGAGGATTGGACTGGTCATTATGGAGGATAGGTCTGAGAATATGCTGGACAGCTGATTTAGTTATGGCAAATTTATTCAACATGTGAATTATCATTAAAGTAATTTCTCCATCATAAATGAAACTCAGTTTAGCTGGATACAGTATCCTGGGTTAAAAATTATGTTGTTTTAGGAGATTAAAAGTCAATGACCACCCTCTTCTACCTTGAAAGGTTTCAGCAGAGAGATCTTCAATCATTCTAATATTATCCCCCTTGTAGGTTATAGTTTTCTTAAGTCTGGCTGCTTTCAGAATTTTCCACTTCATATGAACTTTAGTGAAGTTAATTATGATGTGCCTAGGGGATGTCTTATTCAGGTTGAGTCATGCTGGGGTTCTGAAACTGTCTGCTATCTGAATTTCAGAATCTCTTGGCATGTCTGGAAAGTTCTCTTTCATAATTTCATGAAGAAGGGTCTCTGTGCCTTGCGAAGTCACTTCATCACTTGCACGGATTTCTATGAGGCAAATATTAGTTTTCTTTGAATTATTCCAGAGCTCTCTGAAAGAATGGTCCATTTTGGCTCTCCATTTCTCTTCCTCTTTGAGAATTTTGGAATGATCAAAAGCTTTGTCTTCAATGTCATAAATCCTTTCTTCTGCTTGATCCATTCTGTTACTGAGGGATTCTACTGTATTTTTCAGATCTTTGAGGGCTGAAAATTTTTGTCTGAATGTGTCAAAATCTTTGGTGATTTTGTCTTTGAATTCGTTCAATTCTTGAGACAACTTTTGAAATGCTCCTTGAATTTCTTATTCCAACTTTTCTTCTATTATATTAATCTTGCTTGCAATCCAAATTCTGAATTAAATTTCTGTTATCTCAGGCATCTGTTTATGAATGGGATTTTCAGATGTGTCTCCCAAATCATTCCTTCAGGGGCTGGTGGGGGGGTTGATCTACTCTGGTTATTCATGTTACTGGAGTTTTTCTGCTGATTCCACCCCATAATTATTTTACACTATTTAACTAGATGAGCAGATAAAGAGAAGTTGGTTTGGGTACTCCAGGAGTAGTGATTAACCAGCCCTTTGCTCAAAAGCTGGGACTAGTGTCTGTACCTTTACCCCTAGAGCTTTGCCAAGAACCCATACAGTGCTATGGCCTGAGAAATTAAGGACCTGCTTATTGTGGTTTGGCTAAGTGACTCTGTCTTGTTTTCAGCTGGTCTCTGTCCTACCCTAGTGAATCAGTTACTCTGGGTTGAAGTCTCATCTGTGGAGAAATACCAGCAATTAATTCACCCCACCCGCCACAGGCAACAATTGGAAAAGAAAAATCAAACCTTTCCACAATCACCCACCCAGGGTACCACTTGAATAGTCCTCGGGAAATTGGCCTAGTTCAAGAGGTCCAAATCAATTGTCTCAGTCAACCACTTGTCTCAGGTGGGAGAGTTCAAAAGGTCCCTGGCAGCTAGATATTGGGGGTCTGCTGGCAGTTCAAGTATGACTCACTCTGGTGCTCCATGAGGTCAAGAGGACCCACTCAGAAAATAAATTAGTCTGGGAAGGTTGATGCCTCTTTCCCCACCTTGCACTTCTGTCACACCCAGCCACTGATAACCCTCCAAGGCTGTGACCCAGTTCTCTCCAAGGAGGAGATGGTCCAGGGGGTTGTGCCTGCCTGTGTCACAGGGAGATAAGTCTCCTTAGCCAGACCACTGCTCTCTGCCACTATCCGGCATGGGAATGTGAGGCCTGACAACCTTGGGTGCTTAATGGATGCTGGGGCGGTTCACTCAGTTCCAGCCTTATCCCTGATTGATGTTGCTGACAGAACAGAACAACTTTGAAGAATTTGTTTCTGTCCTGGCTATTTTCCCCCATAGATCAGACACTGTTTGAGTTCACAAAAAACTGTGAGTCAGGCCCAGTCTGTGCCGCTGCCCAGTCTCTGTTGGCTAGTTTGTTTTGGGGTGGGCCGGTTAGAGCTCACACTCAGCTTTTAGTTCCAGCTTCTACCTGCCCGCCTTTGTCTCAGCTATGATCCCCTGAGGGCCAGGTGCATCTTAGGCTCAGTAAAGCGGTCCTCTGGGTCATCCCCACCTTGGGAGTCTGCCATCTCTGTGTGCATGCATATTATAGTCTCAGCACTCTGCCCAGGCCAGTAGAGCTTCAGGCATACCCTTTACTCATGGGGCCTATGTTTCTGTCCCAGATCTGTTCTGCTAGTGGCTGTCACCAGAGCTATTGTTCCCACCTGGGCTGCTGCTGTGTGCCTCAGGACACCGCCTTTCTTGTATGGTTCCCTCTCAGCTGACCATCTTTTCCTTACTCTGGGCAGAATCAGCACTGACCAGCAGCAGTCCATGCCCTTTCCACACCTCTTGAGAAAACACCCAAGAATCTACACTCCATGAAGGAGAGGCTTCCAGACCTCAGAGTGAGAGTGGAGGGGAGTGCCGGGAGTTCAGAATTACAGGTAGAGAATATACACAGTTTTATACAGTTTTATGCCTGGCAGGAGAGTGCCATAGCACCCTAGCAGGAGAAGGAGTTCATTTTGTGAGGGTCTTTCCCATGGGATTAAATGGGAGGACATTTGAACTCTGTGCACTTGTTTGTATGGAGTACTGTGAGCTCTTCTCATGGGGGAAGGGACTCCCATCCACTTGGTAATGGATTTTGTACCTTTTGTTTGTATCCTTGAGGTCGCAGCTTGCCTCAGCAGGATTGATGTGCATTCTTCAACCTTCTCTCTTGGTTCTGCTTCAGACCATCAGTTTACTTGTTAAACTTCTGTCCTTTAACTCTCCTTCTGGATGGGAGCCTCTGTGGAAAGCTGGCTCCAGTCAGCCATCTTGCCTCTGCCGCTTGCCTCACTTGTTTCTTTCTCCAGCTTAAATCATAAGCTTAATCATTATATACTCATTCCCTTTAGTTCCCTTCCCCATGTCCTGAATTCATAAACACATACTATTCACCTGCTTCAGACTATAGTCCTGGACAAATGTATCTCTTTACCTTCTCAGGGGTAAAACTTGCACCACAAGAATAACCAGAAAATAAACCCCAATCAAACTACTGGTTTCTCCTTAAATTTATGATCAATAAATTCTCAATACTACCTAGCAATCACAATATATATTTCCCCAGTCCTTTCCGCTCCCCTGCTCCCAGATAATTATTTTGCACTTTCTCTTCTCCAATCCCCAGCACTTCCCTACCTTCACTCACAGCTTCTTTCCTTGCTTCCTACTTGATGAAAATAAAGTATTCAGAAAAGAACATCATGGCTCTCTCACCTACATAATGGCTTTATTTCAGCAGTCTTCCTGTTCTCTCCCCCTACCATCTTGGATCATCTTCATCAATGCACAGACAAGCTGTTATTACTCCCATCATCCCCTCCACCATTGGCCCCCTTTTCTCTGCTTCTCCTTATAGCAGCACTCCCTGAAAGGCATGTCTAAACTCATTGTCTTTAATTTCTCTCCTATCCAATCTTCATATCTTCAAACCACACCAAGAAAGTGTTTTCCTTTTTCTTCTCGGTCATTTCGCAAAAACTCTTCACATCAAAATTAATGGTGACTTCCACATTGTTGAGTGCATGGACATCTCTAAATCCTATTCTCACTTTTTTCCTACCAACAATTTGATGCAGGGGTCATTCTGTTCTTGAAGCACTTTCTTCCCTTGGTTTCTAGGATGCTTTACATACTTGGCTCTCCCCTGGGCATTTTCTTGGCCTCTTTTGCTGGATGGTCTGCATTTCCAGGGCTCTGTTCCTGAACTGCTTCTCTTTCACCTCTATGCTTACTTCCTTAGTTGATCTCACCCAGTCTCCTCACTTTCAGGGTTGTCCTTATGCAGCCAGATACACAGCCCTAGCCTGGATTTCCTAAACTCTAAATTCACAGAATTAGCTTCCTACTTGACATATCTACCTGAAAATGCTTAAAATACGCATTTTAAATTAAACTGAAAATGCTTAAAATAAACATTTTAAATTAAACAAATATCTAAAGATGAGCTGGTAAAATTCTGCCCATCCCCTAAACATGCTTTAGTAATGGAATTCCATCCCTCTAGGAGTGTGGGGCACTCCTTGACTCATCTTCCTCTCATTTCCCACACCCAGACTTTTCAAAAACCCTATTTGTTCCACCTCTAAAACATCCAGAGCTCACCTGCTTACCAACAAAGCTGCTGCTGCTGTTCTGATCAAACCACCATCTGCTTTTGCTTTAATCACTTCAGTAGTTTCCTGCCTCCTCTCTGTGCTTCTGCTGTTGGCCTCTTATGCCCCTTACACAAGCTAGAGCAATGCTACTCAGATCCTTCCAATAATGTTTTATTTTAGTAAAAATTGAAATCCAAGTCCTCATTGTAACTCATAGGACCATACATGGACTGGTCCTCATTTCCTCTCTGCCGTCACACCCTAAACCCTTTTCCCTTCCCTTTCATTCTCTCCAGGTCAGCCACACAAGCTTCCCTGCTGCTCACCAACACTCCAGGCATGTCCTCCGCCTCTGCCTTCCTCCTTCTCACCATTTACCTCCTGCCCCAGGCATTCTCTCTGGGTATCTCCCTGGCTAGTTTCCCCACTGCCTTTGGATTTTGACTCAAAAGACATCTTCACAATGAGATCTTCCTGGCCACTCTGTCTAAAATTTTACCCTTTCCTTGATAATTTATATTCCCTTTCCTTATGGCAATTTTGATCTCACAAATGCTTTGCTATTTAACATAATCTGGTCTAAATCTACTATCTTTTTGTATTGCCCCTTCTTATAAAACATGAGCTCCACAAAGGCAGTGATATTTGTCTTTCTTACTCACTGTTATTTCCCCAGCTGGTAAAACAGTGCCTGACATAAATTAGATGCTCAATGTGTATCTGTTGCATGAATAAATTCTCTTCAGGAATATCACTTTGGGTGCACCTGCCTGCTAGGCAGACTCTACACTGGAACAGACAGCCTGGCCTGCCAGAAAGCATACAGCCCTAGGAGTCTAGGAAATTAAGAATTTCATCCCTGTTCTCTTATTAACTTGCTGTACATATTTAGATAAATCACTTCCACTCACAGATACCTGTTGTCTGTAACATAAGCAGGTTGGATTGGATAATTTCCTATGTTCTATTCAGCTTAATAGGTAGCAGAATGTGAAAGTTGAAGGAATGGGAGGAATAGGAGGTTCATTTTCTGCATGATTTACATGAGGTGATGTGTCCTCTTGGAATTTGCAGTGTTTTCAGGCTGATAGTAGGTACATTAAAGATTCATTGGAATGTTAATCCCTGGTTTGTTTTTTCAGCAAGCTATATGCATGGAGCCACTTGGAAATCCCAGGCCACCTCACTGAAGCCTTAGATTTTGTTACCTTTGTTATGTAGCCAAATCTTTTGTTTCTCTCCACAACTTGTACCTTAGCATATAAGCCCAGTGAGAAAAGAGTCAGAATTTAAACTAGGATTCTTAAACTCTATCCACATCATCACACTGCCTGCTTCACATGAAGGGAGGCAGTTGTTTTCAACATGAACCATGATTTGTTTGCTACAGGCTCACTCAATAGAAAAACTATTGAGTGCTATCTAATTACCACAGCATAGTGTCATTTTTGAGTCTTGAATTGATCACCTCAAAGGAACTTGGCTGTCATTATTCCATTAAAGATATAAGGGCTCAGTGAAAACACTGTGGAATTCTGTTCTCATAAGCATTCCACAAGTATTCGCTGATAGCCAGTAATGCAAACTGCTCAACAGCCAGGGGTTCAGCACTTCCTTTTACTGGCTAGTTACCCATAAGACCTTCAACATGGTAATTTACCACTCTGAACCTTCATTTCCTATCCCAGCCTTGGGGATCATCCCTGATCTCTCTCCCTCTCCCCTACCTTCTTCTCTCTCCCTCTCCCCTACTCTCTTAGTCCCTAAATCTGTTAATCACCCTTCCTGATGGTTAATTTGCACATGTTCTGCTCTCTCGCTCCCTGGATTATGCTGCATTATGACTATGACAATATTTCTTTTTCCTTGGTTTTCTCTTGCCCTGAAACTGAAGTCCCATAACCTAAAGGCTGCAAAGAGTGTCTGAGCCACCTTCCTACCCTCACTGGTCTTCAGAGATTTTAAGCCCTCTTTTCTTTTACCTCTCTCTGATTAGAAAGTTCTTCCCTCAAACCACTTCATCTGTTCACTGAGGTTTGGGATTCAGGTCTCTGTTTCAATATTATTTTCTCAGAGAAACTTCTGAGAAAGTTGTGTTCTTGTTCTGCACTCTCATAGCCCTTTGTATTTTACTTTTATAATGATTATCACAAACATAATTAAGTATACACTTTTTTGTAATTAATTTTTTATCACTCTCCTTATATGGCAAGCTCTATAAATTCAGGAATTCATGAATGTCTCACTTATCACTGCACACTCCATGCACTTGCTGCTAGGACAGTAGGTCTTGAATTTATCTTTGAATAAATGGAAGGATCAAAGGACAGTCATCTCTCATACAGTTGTGAGGATTCAGTGAGTTAATGCCCACAGTGCACTTAGCACAGTGACTGGCACATAGCAAACACTCAGTGAATTCAGTGAATTGTGGCTATTTCTTGAAATCATGTAAATTTTATTGATAAATTATATGGTTCAGTGAAAATACTAGGAACATTGAGGAAATGGGGGAGGGGAGAACACTTCTGGAACTTACTGTAGGGCTGCCTGAATCTGTCTGGAATTCCTGCAGCCTCTCCCCAGCAGTTCCCCCAATGCTGTTTCACAATCCTCTTTTCCATCTCTCATTGCCCATTGCTTTCCTACAGTGGGTCCTCTGAGTCTGCTCTGCTTAAGCTCCCAGATAGAAGCACTCCCTGCACTTCAGATGATGACTGTGCTGTCAGCCTCTCTGAGCCCAGGCAAGACTAAATTCTTCCACATCTTCTCCCCTCCCTCGGGCTCCAGTGTCCACTCTTCTCTCCTGTCTCTGAAGAGAATGTTTTATTCTCATTCTCTAAAGCTACACATCTCCTAATCAGCCTCGCAGTCAAGGAGTCCCTTCTCTCTCTCGATTTTTTTTTCTACTGAGTCTCTCTCTGTCTCTCTCCCTTTGTTTTTTGCCCTTCCTTCCTTAATATTTCTCATTCTTTATTTCTTTTTCAAGTTTCAAAATAGAAAATTTTGAATTCTTTTCCTTCTATTTTTTCTACTGAGTCTCTTTTTCGCTTTCTCCCTTTTTTCTCATTCTTTCTTTCTTTCTTTCTTTCTTTTTTTTTTTCAAATTCTATGGTAGATGATTTTGAACTCATGTGAATATAGGGAGAATAGTTAAATGAATTCCCATGTACCTACTACCCAGTTACAACAGTCATCAATACATGGCCAATTTTGTCTTATCTATAGCTGTCAGTGCATATATCCATTTGATTATTTTGAGGCAAACCCCAGACATTATCAATTCATCCACATATATTTCAGTGTTTCCACAAAGAGGTCCTTCAAAAACAACCACAATGTCATTATCACACATAAAAATTATAATAACAGTAGTTTTGTTAATGCTAATGTCAGTGTTGAAATATCCTATATGATTCTAAAATTGCTTTTAATTATTTATTTAAATCACTTTCTAAACAAGGTCTGCATTGCATTTGGTAGTTCTGTCTACTGAATCTTATATGATATTGTTCATAGCACATCAAGATGAAAGGTTCTTGTTTCCATCTTTTTTGTTTTCTTCTAAATTCACTTGTTGAGGAAACTGGTAATTTGTTTGGAAGAGATTTCCATATTCTGGATTTTGCTGATTACATTTCCATGTCTGTCCTCATGGATCTTTCATTTCTCTTCCTCCCTTAGCTATTTTTCTCAGTAGATATATTTGTTCAATATTTTTCCACCCCACCCCCTTCAAAAGCAATGCCAAGTATATTCATGATAAAACATATGAGCTATAATCCCATCCCTATAAATGTAGATATGTGAATGTCTATGTATTTGCAAAGAGAGGCAGAAAATAATGGTTACAGAGTGTTGATAGTAGTTGTTTCAGTAGAGAAGGTTTTTAGATGACTTTAACTTTCTTATTCTTTTATGAGCTAACTTTTGCTATAGTGAGTATGTATTTATATAATTGTAGTATGTGGCTAGTTTTTGAAATGGGAGCAATAAACAAAAATCCTAACTATCCTACTTTCTCTCTGTTCTACATTTCTATTTCATAAGTTCTCTTTCTGGAATGAATGATTGAGATTTATTAATTTTATATCCTTTCATTAATTCAACAAATATTTTTTGAGCATAGCTAAATAACAGACATAGTGCTTAAAAGATGGGGGCTTCTGTATGATACAGTACTAAAAAGTAAAGATGAATACATTGAGCCAGTTTTTTACTGGCTACTGGTCAGTTCCAAGATAAAGTCCAAATGCTAGATTGCAACATATAAGAGCTTCCTGATCTGGCCCTGGACTCACCCTTTGCTGCCTCAACTTTTGTGAACTATTTGGCTCCTACAAATCTTGTGATTTTTCTCACCTCTAAGACATTACTCATGCTGATCCTTCTGCTTGAAAAATTGTCTCTTTTTATCATCAACTCTCATCTTCCACTCATATGGCTGACTCCTATTCATCCTTCATCATTTAGAACTTAGTTTAGATGTCACCTTCTCCAGGAAGCCCTCCATGATATGATCCCATCACATGTTTTTATCATAGAAACAATGAATTGTCACTTCATTTGCTCTTACTTTGTGGATTTAAGCACTAATCTATAAGCTCTTATAGGTCAAAGAACCCCATTTAGCCCATTTCCTCAGACTTTCCCACTAGACCATCACAAAATATTTATTCAACATACAGATTTGAATGAATGAAGGAATGAATAAATGAGAGGTCCCTTACTTGAGTAAAATTGCATTCTATTTTTTTTTTTTTTTTTTTTTTTTGAGACAGAGCCTCAAGCTGTCACCCTAGGTAGAGTGCTGTGGCATCACAGCTCACAGCAACCTCCAACTCCTGGGCTCAGGTGATTCTCCTGCCTCTACCTCCCAAGCACCTGCCACAATGCCTGGCTATTTTTTGGTTGCAACCGTCATTGTTGTTTGGCGAGCCTGGGCTGGATTTGAACCCACCAGCTCAGGTGTATGTGGCTGGCACCTTAGCCACTTGAACCACAGGCACTGAGCCTGAAATTGCATCCTTAAAATGCTCTCCTGTACTACTTATCATCAAATCCAATGATTCACCTTCATACCCTCAAACATCATTGTCTAAACTTTCCTTTAATAGAAATCTTCTTTTCCTTGGTTTCCATAACAACACATTCTTTTTGTATTTTTCTGGTCCCTGAAACTTCTCAACATCCCCTAGATGTCTCTTTCTTTCTTTCTTTCTTTCTTTCTTTCTTTCTTTCTTTCTTTCTTTCTTTCTTTCTTTCTTTCTTTTTTTCTTTCTCTCTCTCTCTTTCCCTTCCTCCCTCCCTCCTTTCTTCCTTCTTTTCTTCCTTCCTTCCTTCCTTCCTCTGTTTCTATATAGCTTTCCCCTTATTCCCTAAAATATTGATAGTTTCCAAGGCTCAGTCTTCAGACTTTGTCTCTCTTCTTCATTTTACATTTCCTTTTGAGACCCTGACCACTCCCACAACTCCAATGACTCATCCCTCATTCAAGTAGACCTGGGGCTAGTCTTAACTGACTTTCTTTCTTTCTTTCTTTCTTTCTTTCTTTCTTTCTTTCTTTCTTTCTTTCTTCTTTCTTTCTTTCTTTCTTTCTTTCTTTTTTTGACACAGTCTCACTCTGTCACCCTGGGTAGTATGTCATGGTGTCATAGCTCACAGCAACTCAAACACCTGAGCTCAAGCAATCTTCTTGACTCAGCCTGCCTCCCAGGTAGCTGGGACTATAGACACCCATCACAATGCCCAGCTAGTTTTTCTATTTTTATTACAGACAGGATCTTGCTCTTGGTCAGGCTGTTCTTGAATACCTGAGCTCAAACATCCCACCTACCTCAGCCTCCCAGAGTGCTAGGATTATTGGGTGAGCCACTAGGCCAACCTAGCCTTGACTTTACATTCTGAATTCCCAAACTAACTTGCTCATAGCCAAATCACCACAAAAATGTACTGCAGGAAACTGAGCTTAGCATATCTAAAGGATTACTCATTTGTCTTGGCAGCCCCTTCCCACAACAGCATGCACACAAGTGCCCACACCCACATGCTCACAACCTTTTCTGATTTCCAAAATTCTAACCTTGGTTATTGTTCCCATATTCCACTGTATCAGGCCCAAAACATTAGCATGGAATTTTACTCTCTTCTCTAACTCTACACATCCAATAAATAGAAAATGTTTGCCAATTCTACCTGACACAAGTCTAATCTTGTAACTCCTTTCCTTATATTAAAAAATAACATGTGCATAATAAAAAATTCAAATATATAACAAAATTCTGAAAACATTATAACAAATATTTCTACAGTATCAGATTTGGAGATTTTCTATCCTCTAACAAATAAAATGTTATGATTACTTTTAAAATAATACTCAGCTATCCCCTGCCTTTCCTCTCCCTAAAGTCGTTGCCAATCTGAAACTAATTTATGTTTTTCATGTGCAATGCAATGAAATAAATGTAAAAGCAAGAAGTTTATCAAGCTTGAAAATAAAAAAGTATACCTAATATGCTACTTGGTTCAGAAATGGAGAGTACTCATATAATTATAGTACTAATATGTACTTGTGGGTTTGGAAGATGATAGAGAAGTTGTTTAAAAACTAAATTATTTGACATTTCACTTTTGTTTCCTCCTCTGGTTTCCTAATTCTGGAATTCATCTTAGTTAACTGCAATTGCGTTGACTCCCTAACTGGTTCCTGTTCTCATTTCTGGGATTATCTCTCCAAACACAGCACAAACTCCATCACTTCTGCTGAAAAAACTTTGATTTCTTCCTTTAGGTTTACCCTCTATAATCTGGCTACAGACTATCCTTTTAAAGTATCTCCCTCTAAAGTGGGGGTTCTCAATCTTGGTGCTATGATATTTTGGGCCAGATAATGCTTTATTATGGGTAGCTGTCCTGTGTGTCATAGAATGTGACATAGCATCATCCTCGCCCTGCCAGTAGTGAACCCTCCCCACCTCAAATTGTGATAATCAAGAATGTAGCCAGATGTTGCCAAATATCCCTACACAGCAAAATCACACACACACACAAACACAGACACAGAATAACCCCTAAGCCACTGTTTGAAATTATAACTCTCACCACATTATTAAATCCCCCCCCCCTTATCTAGCTTAGATTCAGATGATAAGGAAATGCTTGCTGTTCCTTGAATCTCCTTTGTATGATTAATATTAGGGCTGAGATTAAACCTCAGAAGGTTGGTTTTGCCTTCGCTAAAAGTTATATTTGAGTAAAAGCTAGAGTTAAAGTTCAGAGAAATAAATCTATTGACCGCAGTGGGAAAGATATACATGCTGACGAGGAGAGAACAGTTTAAATACTTCCTTCCTAGAAATTCCCTGGAAGTGGGTGGTGAAACTCAGTGAGAGGCAATAATAGAGATTGTGAGGCCGAGAGAAGGAAGAGTATGAGGGTTTGAGGCATCAATAATAACAGCTAACATTTGCATATTTGCTATGTGCCAGACACTCTGTTACAGTGCTAAATCTCAAGACAAATTTCTAAGGTCTGTATGATTGCCATTGCCCTTTTACAGGCAAAAAAACTATAGTACTAAGAAATTAAATAATTTTTCCAAAGATCCCATAGTTTGCTCATGAGCAGAGCTGGGATTCAAACACAAGGACTTTATCTCTGCAGTCTGAGATCTTATCCATTACCTCATACTCTCTTTTATGAAGAAGTGCTTTCCAGAAACCAATTTTCTTAGCCTAATGTAAAAGAGGTCTTAGCCTAGATGGATATTTCTGCTACAGTTACAGGGCATTGAGAACCAGTTCTTTCCCCTGTTCATAAACTTGCCTGGGTTAAGCAAAACACAAATACATTTAGACGCTTAGCTGTGGAAGGTTTTGGTTAGTGCTCTGTTAAGAATGTCCTTAGGTAACCTTGAATATCCAGTCCCCCCTCTGCTCATAGGCCCTGGATTAAAAGCCTCTGTAAGGTTCCAAAGGTTCCCCTTTAAATCTTCAGTGTTTTCCTAGCCTGGCCTAGGATCTTCCCATCTCCTCACCAGAGAGTTGAGGCTACGCAAACATGTCCACATCCTCCCTAAATTTCTTTTCTTTTTTTTTTTTTTTACACTGATTGCATTTATTAGGTTAAGTCCCTTTTGCAATTGTGTCTTGCTCCCAAAAGTGTGGCACACACCAAGGACCCACCCACCTCCCTCCTTCCCTCTCTCTACTCTTCCTTTCCCCACCCCTCCCACCATCCCTCTCTCTACTCTAGATCTGAAGAGCACACCTCTGAAAACCAGTCACACGTATTGATCTCGGATGCCGTCCTCTGCATGAAAACAGGGGGGGGGGGGGGGGG
>CAUYPK010103972.1:0-19599 GCA_963574355.1 Loris lydekkerianus
TGAGTGACCAGACAAAAGAGAAGTAGAATGGACAATTCAACTTTGGTACAGTCTTATTTCCAAATCATGTATTTCTAAATCATGTATAGTCTTTACCGTTTCTAAAGAGAAGAATTAAAATATTCTTTTATATAAGAAAAAAAAAAAAAAAAAAAAAAAAAAGAAGTCAAAACTCTGATTCCTGGTCTTTCTGCTGGCTTCACAATCATCTCTGAGTGAATGGTTTCTTGTCTGTGACTCAATTTCAAGGTTCTCAATGTTTTTGCATGGGCATTTCCTATTGAAGTACTTCCTAAGCTCTCTGATGGATCTTGGAGATATTGATGGGATTGTTCTCCTTTCCATGAGTTCCTCTGGCCACTGTTGAGCATCCTGCCACATTACACATACCTGTCACATTACACATACCTGTCACATTACACATACCTGCCACGTTACACATACCTGCCACATTACACATACCTGCCATGTTATACACACCTGCCACATTACACATACCTGCCACATTACACATACCTGTCACATTACACATACCTGCCACATTACACATACCTGCCAAGTTATACAAACCTGCCACATTACACATACCTGCCAGGTTACACACACCTGTCACATTACACATACCTGCCTAGTTATACACACCTGTCACATTACACATACCTGCCACATTACACATACCTGCCACATTAGACATACCTGCCAAATTACACATACCTGCCATGTTATACACACCTGCCACATTACTCATACCTGCCACGTTATACATACCTGCCACATTACACATACCTGTCACGTTACACATACCTGCCACATTACACATACATGTCACATTATACATACCTGCCACGTTACACATACCTGCCACGTTACACATACCTGTCACATTACACATACCTGTCACATTACACATACCTGCCACGTTACACATACCTGCCACATTACACATACCTGTCACATTACTCATACCTGCCACGTTACACATACCTGTCACATTACACATACCTGCCACGTTACACATACCTGCCACATTACACATACCTGTCACATTACACATACCTGCCACGTTACACATACCTGCCATGTTATACACACCTGCCACATTACACATACCTGCCACATTACACATACCTGTCACATTACACATACCTGCCACATTACACATACCTGCCATGTTATACACACCTGCCACATTACACATACCTGCCATGTTATACATACCTGCCACATTACACATACCTGCCATGTTATACACACCTGTCACATTACACATACCTGCCACATTACACATACCCATCACATTACACATACATGCCACATTACACATACCTGCCACATTAGACATACCTGCCAAATTACACATACCTGCCATGTTATACACACCTGCCACATTACTCATACCTGCCATGTTATACATACCTGCCACATTACACATACCTGCCACATTACTCATACCTGCCACATTACACATACCTGCCATGTTATCCATACTGGCCACATTACACACACCTGCCACATTACACATACCTGCCACATTACACATACCTGCCACGTTATACATACCTGCCACGTTACACATACCTGCCATGTTATACATACTGACCACATTACACATACCTGTCACATTACACATACATGCCATGTTATATATACCTGCCACGTTACACATCCCTGCCACATTACACATACCAGTCACATTCCACACACCTGCAACATTACACACACCTGCCACATTATACATACCTGCCACATTACTCATACCTGCCACATTACACACACCTGCCACATTACACAGACCTACCGCATTACTCATACCTGCCACATTACTCATACCTGCCACGTTACACATACCTGCCATGTTACACATATCTGCCACATTACACATACCTGCCACATTACTCATGCCTGCCATGTTTTATATATTACTCATACCTGCCACATTACTCATACACATACCTGCCATGTTATACATGCCTTCCATGTTACACATACCTGCCATGTTATACATACCTGCCTCATTACTCATACCTGCCACATTACACACACCTGCCACGTAACACATACCTGCCAAATTATACATACCTGCCACATTACACATATCTGCCACATTACACACACCTGCCACATTACTCATAACTGCCACATTATACACACCTGCCACGTTACACATACCTGCCACATTACACATATCTGCCACATTACACACACCTGCCACATTACTCATACCTGCCACATTACACATACCTGCCATGTTACACATACCTGCCACATTACACATACCTGCCACATTACTCATACCTGCCATGTTTTATATACCTGCCACATTACACATACCTGCCACATTACACATACGTGCCACATTGCTCATACCTGCCACATTACTCATACCCGCCACGTTACACATTCCTGTCACATTACACCTACCTGTCACATTACACATACCTGCCATGTTACACATACCTGCCACGTTGCACATCTGCCACATTACACATATCTCCCATGTTATACACACCTGCCACATTACACACACCTGCCATATTACACATACCTGTCATGTTACACATACCCGCCACGTTACACACACCTGCCACATTACACATACTTGTCACATTACTCATACCTGCCATGATACACATTCCTGTCACATTACACATACCTGTCATATTACACATAACTGGCACGTTACTCATACCTGCCACATTATACCTGTCACACTACACATACCTGCCACATTACTTATACCTGTCATGTTATACATACCTGCCACATTATACATACCTGCCACGTTGCACATCTGCCACATTACACATACCTGCCAGGTTATGCATACCTGCCACATTACATATACCTGTCACATTACACATAGCTTTCATGTAACACATACCTGCCACATTACATATACCTGCCACATTATACATACCTACAATATTACACATACCTATCAAGTTACACATACCTTGTTTCACATACATGCCATATTACATATACCTGCCACATTGCACATATCTGCCATGTTACATATACCTGTCACTTCCATACCCACCACGTTACACATACCTGCCACATTCTTCAGGACCCTTTATCCTACAGCACCACCCTCCTGCCAGGGATTCTACTGCACTTGCTCCTGGCTTCAGTTGGGGATGATCTCTATGGCCTCTTCATCTAACAAAAAGGATGTAAAAGTTTCCTGGAAGAGAAAAGGAGGGAGGTTTGGTATCAGAATTATTTTATTATTTCCTTGACTGTGGCCCAGATTGTCTAACCAATTTGAGTTCTATTTTCTTTCTGCAACATTCAGCCTTTATATATCTTGTACTATTTGGGTTTCCAAATTACAATTCTAAGTATCAAGAGCGCAAATTCATGTGTAAGACAGATGGCCTCGGTTGAACCTGGCTCTAATGCTAGCAAACGTCACTACCTTGGGTAAGTCACTGCACCTTCCTGCCTCAGTTTACCCACCTGTAAATATAGTACATGATTTTTAGTACATTGCTTTGGGATAAGATTTAACCTGTATGAGCTTTCCACATGTTCCACCTTTCTCTTGCCAGAGGCTCATGTGTTGGCCTCATTACGTGCCTAGTCCCTGAAAGTATTTAAATTTGCATTTACTTTTTTCATGGAGTTCTCATTGCCTACTATAAATATAGGTCTAAGGAGTAAGTACTATGTCATAGAAGACACCAGGATTAAATGATAACCAGTAGAAATATTTCTTCAAATTAGAGATTCTTCTATCCAAGTTTGATCCTAGGAGATCTGGAAGCCAAGCCACCAGATAAATCTTCGCTGTGCTGTGCAGGGCAGGGCAGCACAAGGAATGGAGTGAGCCTTGGGGCACCTGCAATCACTTTTTACAATGAAGCAGAATAGCACATGCTCTATTTAAGGATGGTACAGATAAGACAATTTGAGAGAAATTTCATATGAGACAATATCAATGTTGTAAGTTCCAGGAAGGGAGAGCCAGAGTGCACTGGATTACACCAATAAGTCTCATGGCCTTGGGCAAGTTCAGCAGGAAAGAAGGAAGGAAAAAAGACAAAGCACTTTTGCCTGGAGGAGTAGACCTACGTTTATAGAAGGAGGAGATGGGCCAGCAAAGCCTAGGTCTAACTAAATACAATTTTACATTTCAATAAAGTTTATTATGCCTGCAAGTCTAATTAAAGTTTCAAGAACTGAAACATACACACACACACACACATTTCACTTCTTGTTGACATATGACCTATTTATTCAGCACATATTATTACAAAAAACAAACAAGAAAATTCTCTAAACTTCAGCTGGGCATGGAAGTTCGTGTGTATAATTCCAGCACTCTGGGAGGCTGAGGCAAGAGGATCCCTCATACTTAGGAGTTCAAGACCAGCCTGAGCAAGAGCAAGATCCTGCTCTACTAAAAAATAGAAAAATTAGTCAGGGTAATAGTGGGCATCGGTACTCCCAGCTACTCAGGAGACTGAGGCAGGAGTATTGCTTGAGCCCAGGAGTTTGAGGTTGCTATGAGCTAGGCTGATACTATAGCACTCTATTCTGGGCAACAGAGTGAGACTCTGTCTTAAAAAGTAATAATAATAAAATAAAATAAATAAATAAAAATTCTCTAAAGTTCAAAATCTCTGCTTCAGGACTAGAGAGAACTCTGCCTCTATAACCATCATAGAATAAAACTTTTTTAAAGCTGGCTGATGCTTTGCAGACTCATTTATAATTTGTTGCTGCTCCTCTGCCTCTTCCATGTTTCTGCTTTCCGAGTTTTTCTACCCTTTAGACCCTAGCATTAGATGTTTTCCCCCTTTCATGTTTAACTTCTGCAAGTTAAGAAGATTTCATTTCAAGCACCTGCAAATCTTACAAATAAAAACATATCAATATCAAGGCTTCGATATCTAATCCAATGGATCTTGACAGCCCCCTCCAAAGTTTCCACCTTCCTCTTCAAGCCCCTTCCACCCCTTTCCCCCATTTCCACTCCACATTCTGCTGTAGACTGCTATTTATCAAGGTCACTGTGTAGAAATCTATCAATTAATGTTTGACCCATACACTCATATGTTTAAAGAATAGAAATTATTGTAAGATTGAAGAGAGGAAGGAAACTAGGGCACCACTTTGGTTATTAAATAGACTGAGGATGAACTACGGAGTTAACAACACAAAAGACTGGACAGATTTGTGAATACCCATTGGGCCTTGTTTTATAGGAAGAAGCACTGAAACAAACACACAAAATTTTTTGCTGAAATACTTGTTACTTTCTCTCTTTCCACTTCCTTTTTTTCTTTTCATTGTTCTTTGAGCTAAGACTCTCTAAGCCCTGAACCCCGACTGGGGGTTATTTCATTATTTCATTTAGTGATTTTTAAAGTGTCTATCCTGGCAGCTCTTCACTGAATTTTAAAGTTAACCATAAATTATATGAGCTACTCACCATGAGTAGTATTATACAAACTGTTTCTGCCACTCGTGGCACAGATTGATCTGACAGCCTACTGGAAATGGAGAAAAAATACTAACCAGAAAAACACCTCATTCATATAAATATGCTTTACGTTAGGATGCAGAGAAGGCAGATTTCAACAGCAACTGCAGAGGAGAAGCCTTTTTTGGGGGGGGAGGTGCTATTTTTTACAAGTGCTAAGACCCCTTATAAGTTGCTATGGCCACTTAATACTCTAGGATAACTTAAAATAAAGTATGGTGTGTCTCTCTGGAACTTAAGCTATTAACAATCAAGTTTCTTTCTTTCCATACAATAGGTGAGCATGTCTATTTAGGTCATGGGAAAGGTAGGAGGCACCTGTAGTATCAGCTACTTCAAAACAACATAGGGATATTTTGGCTTCTCAGCCATGTGGGAATAATTGTTAACATTTGCTCTTAGATTTAGACAACTAGAAAAGTAAATGAAATATATAAAACAACTATTTTTAGACAGTGGACAATAGGACTGCGATTCCTAAGGAAAGGGGAAGAAATTTCAATTGCCCAGGCATGTTGCTTAAAATAACAGATTTTTACAGAAAGAGGAAGAACTCAAACAGACAGAATATGATAGTTGTAATGCATTGAGGAGGTAGAGATCAGAGTTCAGGGAAGCTAAGACAGCTAGAATTGGTGAACATAGTACTAGAAAGAAGAGAATTACACAGAGGAAAAGCTTCAGAAATCTGTGTGGGACACCTTTGAATCTGTTGTTGAATACTGAGCTACCTATGCAGAGAGTGAAAATGTGCAAAGTCAGACAAAGAACTCTCAGAGAGCTATAAACCAAACAATGCCCAGAGCTCGAACAAGGCTGGGAGACGTCTGAATGCTATTTAGTAGTAGGGTAAAACTGGCCCATAGTTAATGCTAGGTAAACTACTGAAAATAAGGCTTGAGAAATGATGGAAGTAACCTGCAAGTAGAAAAGCCTGCCAACATATTTTTTGACCCTCATTTTTCTCATTTTTTTTTTTTTGTAGGAAAAAAATTACACCTTAGATAACATGAAATTTATGTCTAATATCCAAACAGATAAACAAAATCTACTAACCATAAAAAGTGAAGAAAAATGTAATCAAGAATTGGGTTAAAAATCAGTCAATATAAACAGATCTAAAATGACAGAAATAATAAAATTACCACATACAGCCTTTAAATATTATGAATAAATTCATGTTCAAGAGTTAAACTGTTGGGTAGGCAATCACATTCTCAGTTGTTGGTGTGTTCCTGGCTGAAGAATGGCCAGATACCCAAAACTAAGGCAAGCATGTGGTGAAGTTCACTTAAGTAAGGTAAGCTATGTGCCACAGACAGCACACAGAACCCCTATCATAACAGGAGGGGCCTGATTATGGCCTGGGGTCCTGTTTTATATTGCTGAAGCTGGGCTTTCCTTGTGAGTCAAATATCACCATCAAATCACTTTTGTGGACAGTTAGGAGTTACACAACCTGAGTCTGAATGTGCATGAAGATCTCCCATGAGCCTCTCTGAAAGCTGGGGAGGGGAGGGAGGACTACAATGCAGATTTAAGCTAATGACATGCTAATTAGCCTTAGGTTATTCTAGGTTACTTCCTAGAGCCTATTGTGTCTGCTTCCTCCCAGGCTATGAATCCTCCCATTCTTTTGCAGTTGTTGCATTAAATTCTTATTGGCGGATTAATAGGCCATTCTCTCCTCCCCCAGGTGTGGTTGCTCAGTGCTGGCCTTCATCCCCAGGAGGGCCAGTCCCACAGCTATCTACCCAACAAAACAAAAAGTTGAATCGAATGTGGAGGGAAAATAAAGACACAAAAGGTTCCAAGTGGAAATTGTAAAGATGAAAAACACAATATCTGAAGTCAAAAATTTGGTGGATAGGATTAACAGCAGATTAGACACTGCAAAAGTAAATATTAATGAATCTGAAGATATTGTGATAGAAACCAAACTTCATTAAAAGGCCCTAAAAAATAACCACAACCTCTATTGGGCAATAGACAATATCTGGTGGTCTATGTGAATATGGAGTCCAAGAAGGATAGGGAAAGAGTGTGGGGAGTGTGAAGGAATGATGCCTTCAGACTGTCTCAGTTTGAGGAAAATTTTTAACCTACAGATCCAAGGAGTTTAATGAACTACAAGGACGATATCCACATAAACATAAATATGTAGACACACATTCACGCCATGCACACACACACACACACACACACACACGAAACTAGACTCAAGCATATCATAAATACTTTTCTAAAATGTATGATGAAGAAATTTTTAATTTTTCAGAGATGGGGACAGGGAAGAGTGGGAGACATAAAACCCAGAAGAATAAAAAAGGGAATTAGACAATTTGGAAAAAAATGGGATAAATGGTGAGCAAATAAAGAACTACCTTTAAGGTGGTGGGAAAAAAATAAACTATCAAATGACATTCTAAACCTACCAAAAATATCTTTAAACATGAAGGCAAAATAAAGACATTTCTAGACAGACAAAAACTGAGAGAATTTGTTGCTAGCAGACTCGGATGTAAAGAAATGACATAGGAAGTTTTTCACATAGAAGAAAAATGACACCTGATGGGAACTTGAATCTAACAAAAAGAACAAAAAGTACTAGAAATGACAAATATGTGACAAGTATGAAAGCCTCTGTTAATAACAATGAAAGGTAGGGCTTATAACATGCAGAACTAAAATATTTTATGACAGTAGCACAAAGTAGCACAGAGAAGGGTGGGAGACATGAAGAACCTTATTTTCTTATATTATTTGAAAGCAGAGACTGTGCTTAAGTTAAAGATGAGTATTGTAAGTTTTGGCACAATCACCAAAAACAAGCACACAAATGGAAACCAAAAAGTATTTCATTTGATAAACCAACAAAGACAAACATCCTCAGTGGTACCCCTTTTTGGTACTCACACTTCGGATCATTAGAGTTCTCCCTCTCTGCCATTGGTTTGAGTAATATAAAATTTCTCAGGGCTTCATATCCAGCCTGATAAGAAGTAAAGACAGGTTGTGGCTTTTAGCCATAAAATCTATGATGCTTAAAACACTAAAGAAATTGCTATTTGGATCAGCCACGTTGTAAAAGTAAGCGAAGTTCCTGGGATGGAGAAGCCGCTGCTAAGAAAAATAAATTAATTAATTAAGTTCTTTATTGTGCTCCAGATCCCTCTCCCAGAGCCTCTTCTTTTCAAGGCCTTTAACCTCCTTTATCAAAAATCTCATGTGCCAGGATCTTATTCATTCAACAAAATTTTTCAGCTCCCTTACTTATCACACAGGGTTATCCCTGAGAGGCCTTTTTTCTCTGCATATGCAAATTTCATCGATTCCTTTGAATCAACTTCAAATGATTGAAGTTGTTTTTTGTTTTTTGTTTCCCCCCTGTAAGGCTTTTCCCTCCTCACAAAAATCCTTCCCTAAAAAAAACAAACAAAAAAAACTTCTTCCTCTGAATTTCATAATATTAATATGTTGCCCCTTTCTTGTAGTACCTCATCCCTGCCCAGTATTGTTACAATCTGTGTCCAGGCCTGTATCTTACTTATTAGGCTATAGCTTGCCCATGATTGTACTGCTCCCCTGCTTAGGCCTGAGGCTTGCACATAAAGGGGATTTCAAAAATGTAGCAGAATTTTTTCTATAATGTTATTTGATCCATCACTTTATCTTTTTTGTAACATGGAAGGTAAACAGCATCTAAGCATCAAAAAAAAAAAAAAAAAAAGTGGTTATTACCAGGTAACTTGTAAATGTAAGACAAAGATCTACTTTCACTATTGATGATAAACCTCCTGTAAGCATCACAGCGTCAGCTCACGCAGAGCCAACAGAAAACAAAATGAGCCATGGTAGAGCAGTGAAGCTTCTTGCCCTATTACAGAGCTCAGACATTCCAAAGTAAAATTGCTAGAGGAAGATGTGGAAAGTGAGCAGAAACTGTGAAATTGTGGTGTAGAGATCAAACATCCCAGGGGACTCATGAACAAACCACACTTGCACAGTGGGATAGAGGGTTGATGCTCTTTTTTCATTTTCTTCCAGGTCTCCTCCTTCTATCACTCCTGTTCCCTTAGAGCTAGGTCTGACCAAAGGGCCAGTAGACAATATTTTATGTCCCCCTTCCCTTTCCACAGGGAGCAACAGAGTTCCCAGAGGTAGAGGTTTACTCTGCCCAGCTCCTGTGACAAGGAGATAGAGCAGAGACCAAACCCCTCTCCTGCACTGCTGATCTAAGATTTTGGTCAATATGATCTGGGAAAAAAATAAACATCAGTTGTTGTAAACATTACTGGAGGACCATTTGCTATGAGAAATAACCCACCCTATCCTGAAGGACAGGTACCTACAGAAGGCCCATGTACACGTCCACAGAGCCTCTGTTGTACATATACCAAAGGGGTCACCAAATTAACAGGAGGGGATCAGTGTAAGTCACATTCAAGAAAACCAAGAAAAGAATACCAAGAAAAATGCATTTCTAGAAGTTAGCCAAACAAGTGTTCTGTTATTATTATAAATAAATAAATATATAATATAATATAATATAATATAATATATATACAATAAAATATATAATATATATATACAATAACATATATATACTATATATATACAATAACATATATACTATATATATACTTATATATACACACAATAAAATATATATAATATATATACAATAAAAATATATATATACAATAAAATATATATAAGAAATATATATATAATACAATATTAATATATTTTATGGCATTTTCTTCATACATGTAGTATAGTATTTGCCAAGTGGTAATGACATCAATTGCTTGCATATCTGTAGCATTGCTCTCTAGGGTCTCTACCTAACCCCAAGCCATTCTTCCTTCCCTGGAAAATACACCTCATTGCCACTATGTGATTAAACTTCTCCAACTTTTGCTGTAACAGGAGTAGGGAAATGGTCCAGGGCCAAAATGCAGCAGTTTCGTCTCATAAAATTTGGAGCTGAGACCAGACAATTCCAGTTTAATCTCATTCTGGTCTCACTAATGGAGAGGATTTAAAACATTGAAACTGCAATTTTACCCTTTCCGTCATATGAAAGGTAAAAGTAAAAAAGGAACGTCATTTTTGAAGAGATAAAAATGAGTTGGCTCAATTTCTGTCCCCAACGTCACACATCATACATGGAATTCTTTTAAAAATAAAAACTTTTATTCTTTAATAATGTAAGATTTGCAGAAGCTGCCAAAACAGCTTGCCCAGACACTCACCCAGCTCTACTCCCTCCAAAGGTAATATCTATAATACGTTGTCAACAGCAGCCAATGGCATTGATATAATACTTAGCAACAACAGATGTTATTCAGATTTTACATGCATTCAGTTTTTGTTTGCTTGTTCTTAGTGTGAGGGCATTTTACCTCACGTACAGATCTATAGATTAATGCAACCACTCTAATAATCAGGACACCAAACTATTCTATCGCCACAAAATATATTCCTTCTCATTGGCGGTCTACTCGACCCTAATGCTGCCAACCACTTATTTGTTCTCCATCTCTAAAATCTACCATTTAATATTGTTATATAAATAGAATCATAAACTAGGTAGGATTTTGAGATTAGCTTTCCTCACTGAGCATAATGCCCCCGAGACACACCCAGCTGGTTGCGCGCATCAATAGTCTTGTTACTTTTATGGCTATCTAGTGTTCCAGTGTATGAAGGCAACACAGTTTGTTTATTCATTCACTCACTAAAAGCATTTGGATTATTTACAGCTTTTGGCTATGACAAATGAAGCTGCTATAAACGTTCCTGTGAATGTTCTTGTGTAAACACAACTTTTATTTTTCCAGTATAAATAGCCACAAACGCTATTATTGGGTAGTTTGGCATGCATGAAATTTTAAAACATATCTTTAATTTTTCCCACTATAATGTTGCTTTCATTTGTTTTACAAACCAAGTTTCCCTGAATAATGCAATATTTCCCACTAGAATATGCGTCTTCCGAGGCAGGGGCCATGTCTTAATTATGATGGCACACCACGTGAGTGCTTCCACTGCGGAGCAGACATGAATAATGTTGCCTGGTTTTTCTCTCAGAGTATTCAAGGTGGTGCTGAGTCATTTCTGCCAGATCAGTCACTCATATTTATGAGGAAGTCAATCACATACCTTTACAAGGAATTGACAAAGGGTGGGGGAGCCTGTGTGTCACCATTCAGAGCAGCAGTGATCTGAAACTAGAATTCCATGCTTTAAAACAGCCTCTCTGCTCATTGGAACCACCCTTCTCATTTTTTTCAAGCTCTCTATACATATCAAATGTAGCCATACGTTGTTGCAATTTGGGGGTGGTTGGCTGATTTTGAACTTCTTTTCTTGTAAAAGGCAAGTCTTTAATTAAATCTCAAGGGAAGTAAAGGACATGTGACTAAGAAGGTAAGGAGTTATGAAGAGCAGGCTGAGCACAACTGAAAACAATCCTAATGGCCCTTGAAAAGGTGCCAATGTATTATTTTAATTAATAAAGGCAATTCATTATTTAATCTTTCAACTTTTAAACAGGCCAAATAGATATTTTCTTTCTTTCTTTCTTTCTTTCTTTCTTTCTTTCTTTCTTTCTTTCTTTCTTTCTTTCTTTCTTTTCTTTTTTTTCTTTTTTTTAGACAGAGTTTTAGTTTGTTGCCCTCAATAGAGTGCCCTGGTATCATAGCTCACAGCAACCTCTAACTCTCGAGCTCAAGTGATTCTCTTGCCTCAGCCTCCCAAGTAGCTGGGACTACAGGTGCTGGCCACAATGCCCAGCTGTTTTTAGAGAAGGGGGTCTTACTCTTGCTCAGGCTGGTCTCAAACTTGTGAGCTCAGGCAATTCACCCGCCTCGCCCTCCTAAGTGCTAGATAAATGCATATATCATTTTTGCTACCTACAATCTTCTCCTGATACTCTTCTCCTCATCCCCTAAATCAGAAATTACACAGAGAGCTGGCCAGAAGCAGTGGCTCATACCTATAAACCTAGTACTTTGGGACTTCAAGCAAGAGCATTGTTAGAGGCCAGGAGTTCAAGACTAGGCTGAGCAAGAGCAAAAACAAGACCTTATCTCAATAAAAAATAGAAAAATTAGCCAGGGATAGTGGTGCATGTGTAAAGTCACAACTGTTTTAGAGGCTGAGGCAAGAGGATCACTTGAGGCTGCGGTTGAGGTAAGAGGATGCCACTACATTGTAACCTGGGTGACGGGGAGAGACTCTGCCTCAAAAAAAAAGTCTCCAAAGAACAAAACCGCCCTAAACTCAGAAATTATACAGAGAGGCAGCCCCATCCTCACTTGCTAATTTGCGCATGAGTATTTGGGTATCATTATGACAGGATTTCCTCACATATGATGCTGTGTGCACCGTCTGTATTATTATCAAGGAACTCAGCCATAGCTGCCATAGAAGAAAATGCTCAATGTGTCAGATCTTGGAAATAATGACAATATGGTAGCAGTTAAACTGCTTCAGTATTTTCCATTTATCATCTCTGTGTAAGCAATTGGGAAATAAAGTGGGTAAAAAAAAAAAAAAAAAAAAGAAATCTGGGGAAAGGAAAGAATAAGTAGGGACAATACTTGGAATCAGCCCCTTGCTCCCCTTTCATAGAACGAACTGTGTCTCTTTCTTTCTCCTTCCCTCTGAAATTGCATGTCACATTTCAGTGATTTTTCACTTGAAATGGGTGTTAGGGGAGACATGCTACTGTCAGAAAGTCATACAAAAGCAGTTTAACTTGATAAAATGGAAAGCAAAATGAAAGTTGAAAGTGAACGCAAATCTTATTCCTGAGAGTGATAATTTTCTCTCCATGTTTGAGTTAGGTTGTTCTGCATGTGCAGAACCAAAGACTTAAACTCCAGCTGAAATAAGACTTGCGTTCCTCAGCATCCAGTAACGGGAGGCCTGCCCGTTCAGCAACTCTTCCACAATTAAGGCATGTATGTAAGGGAAGAGCGGTTTAAGTTGTGAATGGTTGAGATGCTCAGATAACAGTGGCTTGAAATGTGTTATTCTCAGAAATGTTTATTTCAGAGCTGGTAGAGCAGCTCCATAAGCATTAGAAACCCAGGCTTCTTATATTTCACTGTTCTGCGTTCTTCACCATGTACCTTCCTCTCTGTGGTCCAAGGTGGATTCCTGGATTCCATTTATTTTATTTTATTTTATTTTGGGGGGGAGTTTTTGGCCGGGGCTGGGCTTGAATCCACCACCTCCAGTGTATGGGACTGGTGCCCTACTCCTTTGAGCCACAGGCCCTGCCCTGGACTCTATTTTTTTTGTCCACCATCAAGCAGCGGGTTAGAAATCTGTGGATTTATTCAACCTCACTTTTCAGCATCTTCTAGAATCTGCACATGACACTAAGTTACAGGAAATATAGTCCATATTTTGGATGGCCATATGCCCAGCTAATATCCAGAAATTATATTATTAAGGAAAGAGAGGAGAATGAATCTTGATAAATCAATAGCTGTCTCTGTCACAGGTTCTGGATAGCAGTGATTTGTTATTTATGGCAGCTTAAAACCTCTGAACACACTCTTTATTTTTTTAATAGTTTCTGTCATAGCAAATCCCTAATGAGAGTGGTTAAGAGGCCACAAATGGGGTAAAGAGAGTGCAGGGGGCCATTGTGGAAGGTCTCATTTATCATGTCAAAGAGCATAGATAATGTGGAGATTAGATTTAGGTTTTTCTGGAACTTAGATATGAGATAGAAAGAGAGAGAAAAGTGGATAACGCTTTTGATTACTATGTTTAAAGCTATTTTAGCATAGAAGGTAAAACAAACATAAAATCAACATTTATTATTCGTAAGTAGTTTATAATTTTATAGAGGAAATCTATCCATAAGTAAAATCCAATGAAAAATGATGAAAGTTTAAAACCCCTTTTTAATGTACAGAGCACTTCTGCATAAATGATAGAGTGAGCAATTATAGCAAAGCAATAAAGTCTAAAAATGAAAGAATACTTTGGAAAAATGAGTAGTTTGTTATGCCAGTTGGAAACTCACATAGGGAAAAGGTGGGAAAAACCTAACACAACTAGTTGAGAAGACATCAAGGACTATATTGAGTATAATAGTGTCTGTCTCTGAACTTTTAAAAATAAGAACATAAAACTTGAGAATTCTTGAATACAAACACTAAGGCTTGTTTGCACTTAACAAACTTTTCTTAGACTAGATTCTATTTCTAATGCAAAGGATTCCAAGTCTCAAAAGATCCGGTTACCCCCTGGTATATAGATACTGTTACTGATTCATAACTGATCCCATAAGGTCAACCCTGTGAGGTCCTAGGAAACTATAACCTTACTGCTGATCATTCCAATTGGCTCCTGAGCTGTGACCCAGGACATTTGCAGTCTATCTCCAAATATGCCTATGTTTTCCCATTACCTATACTGCATTACAAACCATCCCAAGTGGTAGAGGCTTAAAACAGCAGCAATTTATTATTTATCAAGATCCCTTGGGTATTTAATTCACTTGGAATCACTGGAAAGACGGGAAGTTCCTAAGTGGTCTCGTGTATTTTTGGCAGCTGCTACCCTGACTGAGAGCTCAGCTGGGGCTCTCAGCCACCAGGCTCGATTTTTATCCCTCTGGGCCTCCCTCTTGGTCTGCCTGGGCTCCTTCACAGCATGATAGTGAGGATCTAAGAAGGACCACTTCAAGTGGCAAAGAGGGAAGTTGTAAATTTTTTAAGGATAAGCCTCAGAAGTTATACAATACAATACCATCACTCATTCTTTGTTCAAAACAGGTTGTAGGAATATCTCAATTCTAAGGAGAGAGAAAATATACTCCATGTCTGGTTTGGGGAATGGCAAGAAATATGTGGGATGGCAGATACTATTGCTGTCATCTTCGTAAAAACTCCACTATTATCTTTGTAAAAACAATCTACCACTATCCAACCTCTGGAAATAAGAATTCATATTCCTGCCACATGGCCTATTCTTCCCAAATCTCATCCCTTTTTTAACATTAGGCTCAGACTCAAGGTTCCAGATGTTTTTTTCCTAACTAGATCAACTTGAGAATGAGCCTTTGGGGGTATCCATGAATGATCTATTCTACTCCTATGTCTAGCAAGCAATGGGAGATGAAGATAAAGAAGCATATTCCACATTCTTATTCAAGACGGGGAAAACAGGCAGCACTTAGCAGTCTCCTGTTTATAGAAATTTTGATACCTAGTCCGGCACATCCTCCTTGCTCTGGTATCAGGAAATGTACATTGATGAGGACCCATTTCTACTCCCTTTGAATGATTCTTTTTGGATTTGGCTTTTACTGTCTGAACTTTAGGCCAGTGAGTAATTTTTTTCTTTTCCATTAGAAATGGTCCACGTTTGTAGTTGATGAATTTTCTCAACCTGCTTCCTACCCATAACATGTTAGGGGTCCAAAGGCTTCAATTCATTCTGAGCTATCTCAGTCCTTTTTAATATAAGCTGGCAGTGATTCCTCTAAAATTTTTCTTAGACAATGTGTAGGTTTCCTATGATTCTGACTGAGGTTAGCATCATTATACCTAAACCATACACACTTAGTAGGATTAGCACCCCTGGGCACAAGCCACACACACTTATTAAAGTTAAGCTATTCAGACTGTTAAAGACAGGTCTTTTTCAAGCTTGGTGTGAGGATTAGGGTCCTCTGGAATGTTGGTCTTATCATTTTCACAAATCATTTTTTCCTACCTGAAACAGCCAATAAAACATGTCCTTAAGAAGCCCCCCCCTTTTTTTTTTAAATCTATTTGAGAGTCTAGTATGCACAGGCTTTCATCATTTTTTTCTATTTTTATTTTATTATTTTATTATTTTAATTATTTTTAAATCATACCTTTGTACATTGATGCATTTATGGGGTTCAGGGTACTGCTTCGGTATACAATGTGAAATGCTTACATTGAACTAAGGAACACATCCATCACAATTATACTCATTTTTTAACAAAGAATCCTACAGATACACATCTATGACTTGACCTTGATCTGAGACTACATTATGTGAGCATCACTGTGGGGTTGATCTTTTCCCAGAGCCATTTCTTAGTTGGCCAGTTTGTTTGTTTGTTGCCATCTGAAGGGGCTTGAACAGAGAAACAGTTTTATTTTCCAACTTTAAAACTTTTAGTTTAGAAAAATTTTCTCTAAATTCTACTTGAAATCCAAATGAATTCTTTAAGTCTTTTCTCCTTTTTATTACTTTATTATCAGCAGTTAAAAGGAGCCAATTGACACTTTGGACATTCTGCCAAATGGGAAATTGCTTTTGCCAAATCCACAGTTCATTAGCTGTATTTTCTATTTTCCACGTTATTGTAGCTGACAGTGTTATCAAGTCTTTCATCACTGTATGAGACTTGGTGTCTTTCTTGTATCTCCCAATGTTAATTTCCCCATTGCCTTTTCAGCCTCCACCAGGAGTCTTCCTTGAGTTTCTTATGGATCCACAGTCCAATCTCAAAGCCCATTGGTGTTTTAGGTTCATTTTACTGCATCTCCATACTGCCCAAAATTTACTTGCTTACAAGTAGAAGAATTATTTCAAGATTTCACAAATTGACAAGGTGGTTCTTCTGTGCTTGGGGGTGTATGTCAGAGTACCAATATGAGTGGGAAGTCCAAGAATGATGTCACTCTCATGGCCACTGGTTGTCAGCTCATCTGATGATCTCAGGGCTCTTGATTACCCTGAATACTGCCCCCTCTACTATCTGTTTAAGCTTCCTGAGACATTTTAATACATTTATTTGTTACTTTAGCATTGTAAAATAATGTTACTATGCCCATTATGTATTTATGCACCAAATAGCATCAACGAGTGGCAGTTGTAGGCCAGGACCTCTGGTTGATTTGTGAAGACAACCAACCAAGAAAGACATTATTCTTGCCTTAAGGATGCTTATGCCTAGTGAAGTTAATCAATGATGATAGTGAAAACCTTACATAGAGAAACTAAAATGTTTAAGTAAATTGCTCCTCATGTAACAGCTGACTCAAAATTTAAATCTAGATCTTCTTGATGTCAAAACTTATACTTTGCAGCATAACTATTTCAAAAGTTAATGTAAGTGTCCAGACTAAAGGTAATAAAGATGTGTAAGTTGGAAATGAAACAAGGATCAAATGTAAAAATACTTATCAGGTAGAACAGATAGGGCCTGATGAGTATTTGGAGGAGGCAGATAAGGCCACCAGGAGAACCAGAGGTGACTCGTGTAGGACTGAAGTTGGGAAATCAGAAGGAAGGGTTGATAGTAAATGATGATTCCATTTGTTTCATTCATGTTTAATTTAAGAGACTAACCAGATATATAGATGTTATCCAGCAGGCAGGGTAAAGATAGAATTTTTTCTTCTTCTATTAAAACTCTCATGAGCATCTAGTATAGGTCTGGTGCTACATAGGTGAATAAGAAGCCCTATTCCCAGTTTCAACGATTAATAGGCGGCAGAGACAGTCCTATAGGTAAATGATTATTCTTGAATGTGGTAAGGGCCATATTCATAGTAAAAACACAAGTAGGTGCAAGGGATCAAAGAAGAAGGTAAAGGTGACACTAGGGGAACAAACTGTGTGTGGGTGGCCACAGTAGCAGGGTATGGATGCAATTTCTAAGGGAAAGAAATGAAGGAAACAGGCAAGAACACTCATTAGGTTGAGGATCCCCAGAAGTGAGTAAGAGAAAAGTTCAAGAAGTAGGAAGAGGATCAGCCCCAAGCGTCAAATGAAGAGAAAATTTTCAAGAGGTCAGTCCAGTGAGTGAGGGTCAGGGGCAGCCCTGCAGCATGAAGGGTGGCAAGAGAGCTTTGATACACAGATATAGGGCAGTCAAAGAGGGTGAAGACCAAGAAGAGATTGTTTTATTGGGCTTGAATTCATTTTCTTTCTGCTTCTACGCAAGTCAGATAAACTATGATAATTCAGACTTTCAAAGACCTTAAAATGACTTCCAGACAAACAAGTATATTGGTTATATAGCTGTATCATGATGACTCATATCCCAGGAAGGAATAAATGAACTATAAGTTGAATGAGAAAGAAACATTTAGCTAAGATAATAACTTGGCTAGGCTTAATTTGTGGTTTAGAAGCTCCTAGATTTGGAATGAAAATGGTAGAGGATAAGCTTATTTGCAAATATGGAAAGGATAATTTCAGGTTAAAAAACCGAGTAGGCCTAAGGATTTAGTATGTGAGCCATCCCATTTCAACTTCTTATTCTGCCTGAAGAAAAATTCATCATAAAAGTAGAAACAGCTAGATGTTTGGAAAACATGGGATGACGATTTATTTTTAAACTTTCTACTTCCAATGAGAACCATTTAACTAATACGGTGCTTTTCTGTCTCTGTTTCAGCTAGGACTCCAAAGACAAAGAACAAAGCAGCAGGTGCCAAATACTCCTCAGTCTAGAGCGAGAATCCAGCTATATATCCATGACTGGCAAAATAAGTGTTCTGGAAACTTACTTTGGCAACACTTAGCATAACAACTGCCTCAAGGATATTTAAAAGACTGGAGAGGCCAAGACAGAGGAGTATTTTTAGAGAGAATTATCTTGGAAAGAGTTCTTGGAATGCTATGAAATTCACCATGAGTTCTGACCCAACCACACCCCTCTCACTACTATGAGAGGGAAGAGCAAGGTGCACTCATCCTTTCCCTCAAGCCAAATAAGTGAAGATGAAGTAGATCACCCAGAGAACTTGACCTGTGTCTTTGATAGTCTGTGAAATACGGAACAGATGCCATATACATTTCAAGAAAAGTCCAAATGTGGGGAATTATGGTGGCTGCATTGGCCAACAGCTACACTCTTCCCATGTTTCCCAGGAATTAATTGGAGGGTGCAAATTGGGATCAGGCATGGATTCTACCCAAAAGCAATGCCTACAAGCAGGGGTGGTGAACAAGTTCGACACAAAGAGCCAAAATTTTAAACTGTGAGAGTCAGAGAGCCACACCACGCAGTGACCTGCCAAAACAGACAAACACTCACACAAAAGCATATAATTTTAACAACAATATATTAAACACATAATATAACA